>JABCQV010000392.1:0-24661 GCA_013186375.1 Fusarium aywerte | reverse complement strand
TGACCGGGGTGGCCGTACGGTAAACAGGGTCTATCGGCGTCTATTGCAGGATTCAATCGGCAGAAAGTGAAATCGTCTGGTGAACAGGCAAAAATAGGCAAAAACACCCAAACTGCCCAGGAAGATAGTGATACCTGACAGAAGCGCGGGTTCAGTTGGGCGTGTGGGTTCCCAGTCAGTTGAGAGAGACGCTGTAGGCAGGCCTTGTTGGGATCCCTGGTTGGTGGTAGCTCAGAGTGCGTCGCTCGGCAGCGTGTATTTGAGGATCAGGTACTTTGAAGTGACTTGCGATTCGAGCCAAGCAAGACACGACAAACGTAATGCGTGCGCCGCGGTACAGGCGGGTTGCGCGGAAACAATGGCAGCTATTTCTGGAATCGATACGCTGCGACGGGCCCTTTGCTTAACAAGCGATCTTCAGACCAAATTAGTTGAACAATTCCGTCTTGTCTAAGACGGAGTCGCGGCTGGGGAAAAGCTGGAGTGCAGCGCGGGTGGTTGGAGCTGGACCTAGAACTGGGGTTGGTGCAGTAGACGATAGGCAGATGACCACGATTGAGACAGGAGCTCAAGCTGGCGGACAGTAGATTCAACAAGTGACAAATCCTGATAACAGTCAGGCGAGACAGCGGCAGGGGCAGCGATCACGAATTGAATGGGCGACGCGGATGAAATGATCGACTTCAGGGTGAGAACGGCGCAACAAAAGTAAACTGTAGATGTAGGATAGAGGCAAAGAAGGGAGAATTGAAGAAAACTAGCTGAGATGAAGGGCAACTGAAATGAACTGGACAAGTCGACAACTAAAACTCCATGGAAGGAGGTAAGGCGAGGCAATGCAAGGCAAGGGGAAGGAACGGCTTCTGGAAAATAGTATGTACGGGAAGTCGCTCTTCAGGGGAGGCTTTCAGGAGTCGAGTCGCGGTTGCCCGTCAAATTGGAGCATCCATAATCGAGTACAGGCAGACACTGTATCCGATCTATTACTCTATCTCACGTACCTGCCTATCTACCTTAATCTTGCTCTTGCATGATCATCAGTCAATTGACTGTATTCGATTTACATTTGTACCGTTTTCTCAGGGGTAATTCAGCCCGTTTCCTACGGGCAGCCTCAAACTCTGAATTTCAACGGGTGTACGCTATCTGTCTTTATCCTCCTCGTCATCTCATAAATATTTCACATGCCCCCCAGTCTCGCCCACTCGATAAGAAAGGCCCCTAGACTCCACGCTGACGAGCTTGAAGCGGGCACGTCTCCACGGGTTTTACAATGGGCGCTCGGGGCAAGCTTCCCGTCCGCCAGTCACTTTAGGTGCTATCGTGAGTGTGGGGTGCGTCTGAGAACGCACCGCACGCGTCGGAGAGCTACAGAGCCAAGACGTTGGAACGTAAAGGTGGGGGGCACATGTGTTTAGCTGATCGATTTATTAGAATTCATGACTGTTTCTGTTCGTTACTTAAAACACAAAACAATGCCACCTTGAAGATCTATCTTAAGCTGAGACAAGTCAGATGAAGCGCTGCTATCTAGATCTGACTCGCTACCGCACTCAAGGCTGTGTAAAGATGGGCAGCCACATGCCTCGTTTCCCATTCAGTTGGGATTGAAGTGTGACTGTCATTTAGGAATATGCAGGTTGCAGTGTTCCCTCCTGACAAGAGTTGGAGTTCACGCGGACTTTTTGTACTCATCTGCCGCTATCTCTGCTCACCATCAAGCTGTTATATCCTGGTGTCCCTTCTCATCTTCTCGAGACCAGTTTCCAGTCATGAGTCTTTATGCCAGCGCACACAGCAACAACATCTTACAACCGAGATCAGCAGCAGGTCCAATATTAAAAGCGGTCACCCCGAGTTCATCCTCGTTTCCCCACGAAATCAGTGTTCACGAGGATATTCTCCCCACAAACTAAGCAACCCCCAGACTCGTTCTTAGCTGGGGAAAGGGTCGATGTACTTTTCAAGTACCTATTTGTCCTCCACTCCAAGATGCGCTACCGCAAAGAGGGAAGATGAAATCTCAACTTCTTCAAGTCCCACTCACACAATCAGTGATCCAGGGTAAATTCAGGTTCGCAGTCATTTTGTCTTTGGCCTATCGCCGTCCAAAAGTCAACAGCTTTGGCGGGCCCGCTTGACTCGCAGTGGATACTATCTACGTCACTGGGCCCCTTGGTATATTTAGTTTTGCGGGCCTCGATTAGATATTGGATTTATGCAAACAAATATTCCATTGATCTAAGGTTGTCGAAAGTTACATATCGACGTTACAGATTGCGGTCAGAACAGAACAAGGCTCAAGGTGGAAATGCTGGCTAGAATTGAATGTAATTTCTAGTCTCAAATATCACCAACTTGAGTTGTGCTATCAATATGCAAGGTGATACAACAAGGTTTAGATGAAGACATGTCGATCTGGTGTTGACCGACCCTTTGAAAGCAAGTTGTCAAAACTCTTGAGTCGCATTGGTCCGCTTGTTTCCAATCGCGTGATTTATTTATCAGGGTTCAACCTCTTGTCAGATGAGACCCTGCCATCGGGGTCCAAGAAAGGATGCCGAATGAAACTGCCTTCTTTCCAAGACTATGATCTAGTCTTAGGCTAAGTTTATGATGAGAGATGTCCCGACCATATTACTTCTTAGGATAACACGTGATTTGTTGACAACAGACATCTATGATTGTACTCATGAGTTATCCAGGACATCCAATTTGCACCACAAAACAGTCTGGCTAATAGAGCATGCTCTACGGTCAAACAACAAATGTCCTTCTGTGAGCTCAAAAGCTTTGGGACCATACGTTTGCAATAAAACTCAACGCCTTGAAAGCTGTTTGGGACAACCTATCTACCCATGCTGCGGAAGCCACCATAAGCAGGTTGTTCATGTAGTTGATCAGTTTGTTGTCGACCTTGTGATCCGGTTCCATTGGAATGCAGAACTACTCTATACTGCGAAGCAACCTTTTTATTATACCGCTTGTATAGAGGTGGCTGGCAGTGTAGAATATTCACATCGGTAGGTCTTCAGCTAGGTTATAATAAAATAGACACACAAAAGCTCTCTCGCCCCATAAGGGTTAGGATAGCAACAAAAACCTTTAGGTCAGTTTTAGAGAATACTTTGACTAAATCTTTCTGTAAGCCTCCTCTGGTGTGTCTATTTTATTGTTACCTGCCTGGTCTGGCAGTATTGTGCCACTGCTGCACAAATTGACAACCAATGCAAGCAGAAGAGCCCTTTCATCTTTCGTCATCCTTCATGACCAGAACTCATCTAACGTGCTCAACAGAACCATCAACCTGCAATTTGATTTCGTCCATTTCAAGAAGTCAGCGCTGACCTATCACCATAGTGGCCGTTGAATCGGGCTGTGTTCGTACCTTGGTCTCTGAAACTCGACCGATACGAACTATATACTGTCAAGTTGATCTACGGGACAAAAGTGTGATCACTTCGCACACCTCCAGTGATAACCACCAGGGTGTCCACTCCTACCGTCGCAGTTCTCCATAGTTTCAGCAATGCAGGAACAGAAGAAGATGGTGAAGATGAACACGGCATCCAAGCGGATCTATCCGACCCTGTACCGACGGCACAGTCCGTACAATAACGTGTGCCATCACAGCGACTACAAGGTAGAGGGTAGACATACACTGACGAGGATATCAACGTTTGCTACATAAGTGTTCATGATGCTTCAGAGCGTCGATGTATCCCCCTGGCTGCGGCTTTAAGCGTCGTGCTTATGGTCTACCAGTGGGAAAAGGCTCTTTTGCACCACCACACCGGCAAAGAAGTGCCTTTTACAATATCGTGCACTCCTTCCATAAGACTTTGTCAACACCATGAGTCGGGCTTTGACTGCTCTGGTTAGAATGAGCCCCAGCACTCCCGGCACTGGCGCTCAGTCTACGGATTCGCTCACGTTTTGTGAGCTAACATGCGGGAGATTTATATGACTCCAGAGCGAAGCTGTGCCTGATCTGAAGCAGGAGCTATTCAGACACGTACCTACATCATTAACCGTTTTCCAAGGCTACTGGCCTCGTTAGGCTGGCTATATACAACGATCCCTCCAAGTCTTATTGTATTTGAGGGGCCATTGCACACTGTTGACGATAGTGCTTCAAGTGCAATATTCTCCAAATGAGCAACGGAGGTTGCGTGCGTTGTGGTCGGTTGATATAATGCGATCACAGGCGGTGCAACGGATGTTTTTGTAAGAGGCATCGTGTATCAATGTTAAAAGGTGCTTTACGCGGCTAAGCTTCTCGGATGTCTTAATCAGGTGATTGCCAGCCGTGTCAATAAGCGGGAGGGCTAACATCTTCGTCCGGTGGCATCTCGTGCAATACGCTGAGGAGATGGTTCGTTTTGCTTTTGTACATGCTGAGTCCAATGTCCTGATCCAGCTCAACGTCATGCATTACTTCATGCGGATGAAGCAAAACCTTACTACTGAAGATCTAACAGGCTGGTGTAAAGAGTATTATATTGACTACAGCGTTGCAACGAAGACCCTCGAAATATGCTGTTGTGATAAAGCGTCCAAATTCTGGCGAGATTGCGAAGTCTGCCCTAAATACAAGTTACGAAAGACGGAGCCGTGTGTTACAAGATCAGAGAAGTGTCCAACGCAAATCTTACTTGTTTGTGCAAGCTGTTCAGGGCCAAGAACCTCGAATTCCTTAAAAATGGATCGAGTGTCAAAGATGAGAATTTCCAGAGCCACAATATCTGTAGCTCTAGAAGCTCGCTATACTTGCGAAAGGGCAAGGAGCAGCGGCTCTGTAAAAGACCTCGACTGTGATGAACCTTACCAGGACTACAATTGTCAATAGTTGCAGAAAGACGGTTGCCAGTATTGCAGTGAGCCAAACCTATATGGGGCAACCAAGATGCCGCAGGTGCCGCAATATCAACAAACTCCTTGTAACTGAAGGGAAGAGATCGGAGAGAAAATACTTACACTGCGGCGCGCCGCCTTTTGAATCCAAGCTCAGGTGTCAGCCATACTTTGAGAAACATAATGAAGAGAACCGTGAAGGTAAAGGGGTTCGGGACATCATTAAGGTAGCAATTCTCGAAATAACATAGCGATTTTCCCGGTATGGATATAGCATGTAATTAGGGGGGAGAGCTTTTTTATGACAATATGTGGTTGTTTCTACATATTCCTTCAGGATGGAGTTTCTTAAAGTCGCGAACTCTGGGTCAACTCTCCCCTCCAGCCGGTTTTTCAATAGTTGCAGAGTGAATACAGGGTCACCAGTGACTTTATCATGATTTTGATTGTTGCCGATTTAAGCCGAAGGGATGGGTGACCTTGAATGCTGAGTGTATGAGTTTCGGTAGCAATTCGACAGGCTTTTGTACTCTCTGACCCTCTGATCAATTGATAGCCGAAGCAGTTATTTTTTGACCACTACGCAGGTGCCTCTTCTCTTTTTAATCACTTGGTAACGGCAGCTGTAGATAGTCTGGTCTCTAACATGCGTTGACTGTGTGTATTAGGCCTATTCGCATGCGTATATAATCATATCCAGAAAGGAGCATCACAATGCTTCGTTATATTTTAACAGTTCCTGTGACACCAATAAACCACGTTGTCCTTGATTTTGGAATGGAACCTCCCTAACGTATCTATCAATGGATGAGAATTGTAAGGACAAGTTAGGCCTACCTATCTGGCAAGTTCGCCCATCATCCAGTCCTTCCTATTGCCGCTTTTGTCTCAGCGGAATACGTTCTCACAGTATCAGAGCTGATCCACATCCGAACCCTATTCAGGTCAGCCCTGTATGTCGGCTTCGGGTATATGAAGGCTGTATCTTTCAGTTAATATATGCGAAACTTTTGGTTCCTATTTTTGTCTCTGTCTTCCGGATATCATCCTCAGCGTTACACACGAACGGGCCATTGCGGCAATCCCGCTGCAGGTACAGACCACCTGTCAACTCTTGGTTAATATATGGCTCTTCGTTTGTGGCCTTGCATGCACTCAACAGCCTCTTGCTGGACTGATGTTTATTGGTCTAATAATAGCTGCTCGTTGCTTCTCCGGATATGCCGCTCACATTCTCGGCATATGTAATGAGTCAAGCTTGCATACGACAAGCTTCTGCTTAGAAGTGTCAAATTTTACCCTTCGAATTAATATCATATGTAATGCATTGTTCATCAGCTCCGCAGATTTGGTATCTTTCTTACATCAGGTGTGTGGAAAAGTTACAGGCGATCAAGCTTGACTTGTCATCGACAATAACAATACTACTCATAAGCACATGACAGACTTACACGATAAATAAGCCAGAAAAAGAAAGGGAAAAAAGAACAAAGGAGATATCCAACGAAGTCCACATTACACATTATAGGTGAGTGAGTTTCTGAATGTGTACAAGATACTTAGGTAGGAAAGCGATGTTCACTAGGTACCCTGTACTACACATATTAAAATTTGACGCCATCGACACAAACAGCCCACTTACCGATAAGAAGTTTATTACGTGCTTTTCTTATTGCTGGCTGGAATGCCAGTTTGGTTTCTGTGCTAAACTAATGTTTCATAATTTGCCTCGGTGCTACATCTTGTCTCATTATTCCTGGCTGCTTGACAATTCAGTTCCTAGACAAGATAAGCAAATAAACTCCGCACTTTTTGTTAGTTCTTAGGAACTGATAAAGAATATAGGAGCTAACTTCTAGAAGATAAGAAGATTTGCCTCCCAATCGTCACGGTTACACGTGTCAACCGTAGAAGCAGTCACATGGGGTCTAAGTGAAGCATCTTGGCCGCACATCAAGAGCTGAAGTGTGACGTCGCACAGCCACAAGACAGCGTGTATTCTGCTGCGCCACACAGAAGCATGACCTAGACTAGATTCTTAAAAGATCTTCGTCTTGTCTTTCCTCGG
Source organism: Fusarium aywerte (assembly GCA_013186375.1). Lineage (NCBI taxonomy): Eukaryota > Fungi > Ascomycota > Sordariomycetes > Hypocreales > Nectriaceae > Fusarium > Fusarium aywerte. The sequence goes on along the minus strand of JABCQV010000392.1, from coordinate 17,739 downwards.
GGTAGAGCGCAAAAAGCAAGGGAATCAATCATGCGGTTATCGTGTTGAAAAAAACTGGCCTGAAACAGATTTGAAGCACCAATTGCAGTCATGAGCTGCGCCTTTTTCCAAGAGTCAATGAAGCAAGTCTGTCTTGATGCTGAAACAAAGCAGGGTCTTGCTGGCATCGGGTGCACCGAAGATCAATTTAAGTGTTGTCCAGGGATTTTACCTGTACGCTGATGTCAAAAAAAGCTGGGGATTTGGATTTCAGCCCAAATGATGAGAATACTCTGTACTCAAGGGGAAGTTGCAGTGAATATCAAGCAAGAAGAGAAAGTTGGGCCACAGTCGCGACGTGGCTGGTGCTGTCGATCTCTAGAGGCTGTGTGTACTAATGTAGCCATCCACTACGGATACAATTCGGATCTGATCTGGTCGTAACCTAAAGGAAATTGCAAGCATATTGGATTTGTCTCAATCAACCACACAGCTTCTTGGCCGGGTGTGGCGGGTAAATGATGAATATCTTGGCAAATCGAGCTTCCAAGTTTGGCGACCTGCTCATGATTAGCCCAGACCTGAGCTTGAGAGAGACATGGGCATGTCATAGGCATTAAAACGGTCACATATTGGGCAGGGGCATGGCCTGCTTTGATATCTTGACAAACCAGAGGGCAATGAGCAACGTCTATATTCCAGGTAGAGTCTGGAGGATTGAGATGCTCAACAGAAAGACACAATGGAGAGAGGCAGCTCGTTCAACATCACAGAATAACGCAAGCGATGAAAAAGAGATCGCCAAGCATTGAACGCAGAGCGCCTTTGATGTAAGTGCCAAGAGCGTAATTTGCTTTAGACCGTAATTGGTCGAGTGAAACAAAACGGCTGAACTAGGACCGGCCTTTCATCATCCTTCTACAGTAGTCCAGCGCATCTACAGTAGCGTCCGAATACAAGGACAGCCCAGCAGGTTATTCAGTCAATTATCAAGAGGCAAATGACAATCGTGAAGGAGATGACAGATGCAAGATTGGAGGGACGTCCGAAATGTAAGAATAAGAAATATAAACGTCGTAGATCCTGTGGTGGCTGAAGTCAATTGCATCTGGCATCATCCACATGGTTGGTGACTTGCATATGTTTTCTGTACTCTTTCTTTTTTCTCACTGTCTTGGCTGAAAGAAGCCGCCGTCAAATGTGACGTTAGTTGATGAAAGTGGCAGGTCTAGGTATTATGCACCGATACGAGTGAGAAGCAAGTAGGATAAACAAAGCAATTGGGTACGCTGTGAACGGGTTGTCCCCTCCCTCTATCCATCCCTCTCACTGAGGGGTTCGATAGTTTAGCGACATGATGCCATATTCGCCCTTAGACTCTCTCCCTTGGACAGACCATGTGAATAGAGTAATTATCATAGCTTTTGAGTGCATTTGCCGAAGAATATTAACTCAAAAAGCACGACAAAAAAAAGCTGTCTTATGTCTGCAACAGCAATCTCACTGAACCCCCGGTCTCATCAAGCGTGGTCCATCGTAATTTGATGCTCCGAACCAATCATCAGCTACAAATATGTTGGTGTTCGAGTCTTGAACCGCTGAAGTAGCCACTCAGCGACCTCTCAGAGAGCATAATGTGACCCCGGTAGGTACCTGCGTTTTAGTTTACTGGGGGTCCGATGTGACTGCAAGTTGATGCTCGTGGGGCTGCTTGCTACCTACACCTGCCCCCAGCAACAATGCAGCAATTGCATCGCATCGCATCACGACGAGACGAGTAGAGGCGGGCCAAGAATGCCATGGAACAGCGCAAATTTGGAAGTTACCATCCATCCAATTCGATATCTTAGTACTTACCTAACTCAACATGACATGACCCTTCCCTGCCCTGCTTGCTCGCTTGGTTTGTTCCTTGCACTTGATTCGGCTTGGACTGAATAGGTAACTGTGTGATGCGACCCTGGGAACTGCCCTGAAATGGCCCTTGGGCCGTAGCCCGTCCTCCGCTCCCGCTGAGACCAAGCCACCAAAAACCTGCTAGAGGCCCGCTGGGCTGTTTTAATCTTATATTGGCCCGTTTCGCCTCTTTTTTTCGCGTGCGCGCATGGAAACCAGCTTTTTCTGTAATATCCTGTCCTGTCCAATCTTGCTTGCTTGATTGCTTGCTTTGCTGCCCGTCATCGCAACGACCTGCTTAGATCTTGCATCACCTGTTTTTTATCATCTCTATAATACTCGTCCGTTTCTATTCCCCAAAAGCTTCAATTTGTCGCACATCTGCTACAATACATTCTTAGCTGAGGAGCTGTCGGGGACACACCGCGAAATTACAGCTCGCCGTTCCACCAGCCACCGCAGCCCCGTCCTAGCAACGACACCGTCAATTCAAGCCAAGCAAGTTCAACCACCGCTCGATTCTCAACTCGACAAGGGGTCGGGAAAACCCTCGTTTCTCTTTTCCCTGTTTTACTTTACATCTTCACTTACGAAAACTCGACGGATTTCCTCCACGATACCGCTTTCCTTTGTTCCCATCGCCGTCGTTGCGTTACTCGGTCGGCTATAAACAACTCTACCTCAACTCTACCGTCCTCTCCCCAGTTGTGGTTGCTAGTGGATGCACCCCCTTTGATCGAGGAGTTTCGCATCCGCAATCACAATGGGGTCTACCGAATTCGGAAACTTTCATGTACGCCCTCGATTATCCGTTGTTCAACAACATAGAGTTGAATTCTGATTCTAATGTGCTACAGGATTTTTGCAGAGATTCTACTCTCCCAGTTTGCAATGTACGTTAATTACCTGATCTACCTACGCCATAAATCGTCATTTCGAAGTGGAGCCCAAAATAATGGGGACCTGTACTGATCTTCAATAGCTTCTGTCCCCGAAACACGACCAGAATGGCAATTGGGGAGGATGTGAGCTCACGGGTATCTCCCTGAGCGGGGGACGACATCTCGGAAACTTGGGTTCTATTATCCTTGCCGGCATCGCCATTGTCACCGCCGGCTTTCTCCTGCTCCGGTCAGAGAAGAAGCGAGCCGCTGTTGGTCGAAGGGAGATGCAGTTGTTCCTCATTGGCTACATCATTATCTGCATATGCGAGATCTTCTCCGTCGGGGAGTTTCCTTTGAATGGCACCGTTAGAGTTGTAAGTTTGTGGACTAACTATCGTCTGCTAAACCATGTACTGACACTTATCAGGCTTTCTCTGCTATACACATTGGCATGATTATTGCCACAACCTGGATCCTAATGCTTAATGCTGTTGTAGGCTACCAGATCATCGACGACGGTACCGCTCTCTCGCTCGCGCTCATTGTCATCTCGGCTGCTGTTCTGCTTGTTGGAACTGGCTACATCGCCCTCGACACCGGCCTCTCATGGACTGGCTACTGGGACTCGAGCTATGATGGTCCCAACAACCGAAACATCGCTCTTTACGTCCTGTACCAACTTGTTCCTCTGATCTTCCTCGTCGCCTACTTTGTCCTCGAGGCCATCCTGGTCATCCGAATTCTCGGCGAGACGCGTCCCATGATCTACCTTGTCGCCGCCGCGCTTCTTTTCGCTATCGGACAAGTCTTCAACTACGCCGTCAGCAAGTACATCTGCGACGGCACAAGCGGAAAGATCGATGGCGCTCTTTTCCAAACGCTCTTCACCCTACTTTCCGTTATCATGATCTGGATCTTTTGGTCCAGCATTACCGAGGACGACTGGCCAATGCCTGTCACCAGCACCTACCCTTAATGCAGCACTGAGATCAGTATTGTTGCAGGTTTTGTTCTTGGGACGGCGTTTGGCGGCGTACTTCTTTTCGGTTTCGATATCCCTCCTTATACTCGACGACCCAGCTCACGGTCGAACGCGTACACACGTTATGAATATGAAGTTTTGCTTGAAGTTTTAAAATGAGGATGGTATTCTTTTGAGTTTGTGGGTGGTTTGAACGCGCCTAATGCGATGCAATGGGCTGCGATAGAACGATGGATGATTGGGAACTTTTGCATGAAAGGCGGTCTGCATGCGATTATTGTTAGGCTTGCGAGAGGAGGAATTAGATCCAGCTTTGCCAATGGGATTTATTGGTAAAGATTTCTACTGGATTGTGTCGTTTTTACATGCTATTGTGGGAAGATATAGTACCCTTTGGCTTGTATATAGTGGCGATTTGTTTTCGACTTCGTAGTTATACCCTGATGAGCGACTAATGCATAAGAAAATCGAAGCTAGATTCGGTTAATTAAGTAACAATTCTTATACATATTATCTATATCTTGAACTCTGACTGTAAACGGCTTTCGACTTACAACTTAACTAGGTCTCCAATTCAAGCTTGTTTTTGCGCATACGCCATTGGTTGGACGATCAAATCTAGAGATCGAGGGAGTGGATCTGCCGCGGCAAGGCTGTGCAATCTTGTCAGCCTTGTACACTTAATTCTGTCACCACCATCACCTATGTTTGTCATTGTTCCTCTTTTTTCCAATCTATCCCTCTTTTTGTTACAATAAAATAAATTTACAATACCCCTAGCCATGGCTGACTCTGATGGCGAATATGTCGGCGACATGTCGGACGACGACCTCATGGATCATCGCGTCTCCAACGACGACCCCCAAGCGCCAAAAGGCAAATCTTCGAAATCGAGAAAAGGCGACTCAGCTAGAGCTTGGGAAGTCTCAAAACGAACATGGGAGACAAACTTACCGGAGGAGGACCAAGATGGCGTCCTGAGTCTCACTGCACTCGAGGCCGAGAAACGAAAGCGACTACTACGCGATACAACGCCGCTACAAAGAGGAATCATTCGACATATGGTGCTTGTGTTGGATATGTCGTTTGCCATGACGGAGAAAGATCTGCTACCGACAAGATACCGCCTTACGCTGAGCTACGCGGCTGCCTTTGTCCGAGAGTTCTTTGAGCAAAATCCTATTTCGCAGCTGGGCATTATTGGTATGCGCGACGGTGTTGCTGTTAGAATTAGCGACGTGGGAGGAAACCCAGCGGAACATCTGGATAAGTTAAAGGGACTGGAGGGCCAGGATCCTCAGGGAAACCCAAGTTTGCAGAATGCACTCGAGATGTGCCGAGGAGCCCTATTGTGAGTTCCATACTGCCGTCCTTGTGGAAGAATCGTCAAGCTAACGTACTACAGCCATGCGCCTTCCCACGGCACGCGAGAAGTCCTCATTATTTACGGCGCCCTATTATCGAGCGACCCCGGCGATATCCACGAGACCATCGGCAACCTCATCACAGACCGAATACGCGTTTCCATCGTCGGATTGTCTGCCCATTTAGCCATTTGCGCAGACCTATGCTCACGAACAAATGCCGGCGACGAGTCACAATACAATATCGCGATGGACGAGGTGCATTTCCGCGAACTCTTCCTCGCAGCCACCACGCCCCCCGTGACACGCACGGTTGAGCAGAGTACAGCCAGCCTGCTTATGATGGGCTTCCCATCCCGAACGCTTGTTCCCAACGGAACAACAAGTTACTGCGCTTGTCACAATCGGCCTTGCCGCGAGGGCTATCTTTGCACCCGTTGCGGTGCTCGCGTGTGCCGTATCCCCGCTGAGTGTCCGTCATGCGATCTTACGCTTATTCTGTCGACACATCTGGCCCGCTCATATCACCATCTATTCCCACTACGGAACTGGGTCGAGGTACCCTGGGCTAAAGCCACCAGTTCAGCAGCCTGCTTCTCATGTCTCGCCCCCTTCCCCGAACCACCAAAGAACAAAGCGTCCGACAAGCCCAAGGAAGACAGTGGCGCACCAAAGACAGCTAAAGGTGTTAGCGAGAGCGGCCGTTACGCATGTGAGGTTTGTGGGCAACACTTTTGTATCGACTGTGATGTGTTTGCCCACGAGGTTGTCCATAACTGTCCGGGTTGCCAAAGTTTAGTATCAAAAGCCGATGGCGCCGCCGCATCGGGTGAACCGAATGGTACAGCTGCACATACTAACGGCGATGTTGCCATGACATAAGATTTTTGAGGACAGTTGGTCATGTCAAGGTGCCAGAGGATGCATATTTTTATACCCGGGAATTAACAAAACAATTGGGGAGTTTTCGTGTAATTAGAGCTTATCGCGAGTGAGCATCATATACTGTCACAGCCACACAAGCGGCGTACGAGGGGAACAAAAATGTTATTTGTTTCTGTTTTATTTCAGCCTAAAGTTATCCTGGAGATAAAAGGCCTTGCAGGTATCGGTGTATCTGTGTCAAGCATTGCAATAAACATCATGCTATCGTAAACTCGTCTCATGCTTCAACAAAATTTTGGTTCTCCTTATATCCTCCTCTGCAGATGTTACTATGTTGGGATTGCATATAAAATGCAAATGATACTGCTGCTTGCAGTCATATATGGTATCAAGGATTGCTCATTTACAGGTTACCACGCTCAGCTTGTTCACGCTCGATAGCCTCGAACAAGCTCTTGAAGTTACCAGCGCCGAAGCCATCGAATTCCTCGCGTTGGATGATCTCAATAAAGACCGTGGGTCGGTCCATGAGAGGCTTGGTGAAGAGTTGTAGTAGGTAGCCACCCTCATCATAGTCGATCAGGATGTTGAGACGCTCAAGAGTCTCAAACTCTTCCTTGAGCTCCCAGTTGCGGCGCTCAGTCTTGAGACGATGGCGCATGTTGGTATAATAGGTTGGGGGGACGTCGATGAACTCGACGCCGCGAGCGCGGAGGGCCGATACGGCAGTGATAATATCAGGGGTAAGAAGGGCGATGTGCTGAACGCCAGGGCCAGAGTTGAAGATGACATACTCTTCAATCTGGGACTTCTTCTTGCCCGTAGCGGGCTCGTTGATGGGCATCTTGACCACGTTGTTGGGAGAAGCCATGACGACGGAGCTCAAGGCTGAGAACTCGGTACAGATCTGAGAGTCATCCACAGACCAGAAGCGATGGAAAGAGAGGCACTGCTCGTAGAAAGCACAGGCCGAGTCCATCTCGTTCCAAGACTGGTTACCGACGCAGTGATCGATGCGGGCCAGGGGAACTTCGGGAAGAGACACAGTAGCAGTGTGCTTGTTCCAGGTACGGTAACCGGGGAGGAAAGGTCCGGTATAATTCTGTCGAGAGATGAGAGTGTGGGTGGTGTCACCATATGTGCAGATGACAGCCGTAGAGACGGAGCCGTGCTCCTTGTCCTTGCAGACCTTGGGGTCTTGGACAGCGACGGCGCCCTCCTGAACAGCCTTGTGGTATACTCCCTCGACATTCTCAACCTCGAAGGCGACGTCCTTCACTGCATCGCCATGGCGTTCGAGATGAGCATACATCTCCTTAAGGAGCTTTCGGTCTGACTTGGAGATGGGTTCATCGTCGGGGAAGTAAGCTTCAGATCGCAGGGGCGAGGTGAAGACGAAGCGGACATCGTTGTTCTCAATCACATATGAGGCAAAGTATCGGCTTCCAGTCTCGAGGCCCTTGTAGGCAATGGGCTTGAAGCCAAAGAGGTTGGTGTAATAGGAGGCAGCCTGCTTGGCATTGCCAACCCACCAGGTTATGTGGTCATATCCGGTGAAGTTAGGGGGCGGCTGGACCGCAAAGGTGTTGTCTGCTTGATCGAGGGAAGAAGCAATAGGAACAGTAGTAGGCTGGACGGCCTGTTGGGGAGGCGAGTTGGTGATAGCAGAAGGGGACATTGACACACAGACGGTTCGATGGGTGAGTCTTTGATATCAAGATAGGATAAACAGCTGTTGAAGGTTTGAAGTGGAAGTCAAAATGTTTCTTTGTGGCGGCTTCGAGAAGCTATGAGGGCTGATTCGGGAATGTTTTGAATTGATAACTATGAACAAGAAGGGGGAGCCTGGACGTATATGTAAGAAATCCTGATTTTGATTCAAGTCCGGCTTAACCTTTGAAGCAAAAGGTATTTGCTTGATTCTTTGTCATATTTGACGGAACGGCTCCGCCTCTAGAAGGCATTGTACGGCCCAAGACACCTTCCAGGATGAGCAGGAGGTAGCTCAATGCCAGACAAATCCATCGGTAACATCCTCGTTGGTTCTTCTGTATCAATAACACCGATAACCAATGGTCACCGCGGCGTAAGAAAGCAAAGCCATGCCCATCATGGCAGGGTTAAGGGTCACGCGCGGGGCTTCTGCGTAAGTCAGCGGTCTTACTGATATCATCGAGAGCCAAGATATCCCAATTGATCGATCTCATGGGTGATAGTGCCGAAGGTAGTTGTTGAGGGTTGTGAGGCTATTACTGCGGAACTTGCCCGGCCAGAGTCCCGCTGCGGCGCAAGCCGCGCCAAGCCGACTTGGGCCGATTACTGCCATAGATATTAACACGGCTTAACGACCGCACTCTGGCGGCATATCCTATGAAGGACTGCGGAACTGTCAGCAACAAGTCGGCCGAAATATCTATCCTTGCGATTACAATATCTATAATCAGTGATGTAAACCTTGGCCGCGTGGTATCGAGCGGCTCCCGCTAAAGCCGAGACACCAATTATGACAGCTCGGCTTACAGCAAGGGCAATATCAGAAATGATATTTAGAACGTCTGCCAGCCTCTTCAACCGCTATCCTGTTGTTTTCATTTACGACAGGTTGCCGAACATTTCCGAATTGAGGCTTGTTGAGCAAACGATTGATTATATCGTCCTTTCCGAGTATCAGTAAACATCTCAGTTGAAAAATCCCCGTCGACCCTTTCATTGTGTTGTCAATCAGACCGTCACTCGACAATAGCTAAGATGACTTCCGTGTGCTTGAGCAAACACGACATCAATATCCTTGAGAAAATCAAGGACCCCGAATCAAATCCATATGCCGGCGTCGTCCTCGACTCTTCACTACCCCGCGACCCAAACATTACAGACGCAAGTGTGTACGAGCGGGTCGTCGAAAAAGAGCGCGAGATTATTCGTTCCATTCAAAGCCTTGAGGCCCAGTTGAAGAGTCTCTCAGCGGAAGAAGCCAAGAATGTTGCTGTCAAAGGCTATCAACAAAGCCTTTCAGCGGTCGAGGACATGATTTCTGAATACCCCAACTACGCCAGTGCCAGAAACAACCGCGTCCAGATCCTGAGGCGATTATATGGAGATGCCATGCTGCTATCCGATAGCAAAGATAACTCCATGCCTTTAATCGAAAACCCTGACCAGACTGAAAGAAGAAAGGCTGTTACTACAGCTTTAGAGGATATGAAAGTTTCGACCACTCTGCTTTCTCCCCCATCAACAACAACACCCATTTCCCCACAGGTCGCACGCACTCTCTCGATGGCTCACACTCAACGGGCTGCATTATATCTCAAGACAGCCAGGCTATTGCCAACTCGTTCTTTGGATATTGACCAGTCTCTCGATGAGTCTAAATGGGAAAGGTTGGACTTTGAAGAGGCTGCGTCTCGGGACCTTGCATTTGGAGGAAGATATGGCAATCCCATTGCAAAGGGCTTGGCTGTCAGTGTAAATCCGACGGCGAAGCTTTGCGGACAAATTGTGCGGGAAGCAATGAAGAAGGAGTATGGCCCATCGTTTGGCGATTAGAATATATATATAACATGAAACATGATATCCCAGAGAATTTATAAGGAATATGACACCAAGCCGTACGGATGAAACATGGTGAATGAAAACAGTTGACCAGAGGTTGAAGGGCAACGACTCAAATTAAGAAGACTTAATAGCAAGTCCTACCCGTCTAGATTGTGAGTTAGCTTTATACACAAACCAAAACGATGCGTTGTTATATTACCGTTGCGCGGCTGCAAGAGTCTGTTTAGTTGTTCGACCTTTATCCTTCTCCTCACGGTTGATTCTGGTGGCAGCCGCTGAGAGGCCAATCAAGACTCCGAAGATCGGGTCGGCAACGCGAGAGATGATGTACGTCGGTGCAGCAGGCATTGTGAATGTGAATTGACTACCGAGTTTTGAGTATATGGGAATAGTTCAGGTGAGATGCTTCAATGAATGGAGCTCACTTTGCCTAACACCAAACAACGTACGCTTACAGGCGTACTAGTACTAGGTAAGCGAAAATGAATGCCGCGTCTGTACAGAGTACGGACCACTCATACCGTCGTACAAAGGGTCACGTGACTAGCAACCAGTAGCCCCGACAAAGGTGACTAATCAGGTTTCGCACGCACACTTCGAAATAATTTTACCGATTCTACAACTCGTCTTGACAACTCCTCGCAACTTCACTAACCAGCAGACAACACACCGCCGGACAAGATGAAGTTCCTCAAGGTCGGCCGAGTCGCCATCATCACCCGCGGCAGATACGCCGGAAAGAAGGTACGACGCCTGCGACAATTTCGTGCTCCCATTGCATCTCCCGAGTTCTGCGCCATTCGATCAAGATAGTGTTGGGGGAGGGGAGAGACGAACATAAAAAAAAAACACCCTTGGTGTTTTATGTGTACCGACCACTACCTGGAGGCGCAGAACAGAGAGGAACGACATGCTGGGACACGATTTTACATCTCGTTTTCGTCCAAAGGAAACATTGATCGCTGACTCGATTTTGCTTCACAGGTTGTCATCATCCAGCCCGTTGACAACGGCAACAAGCCTCACCCTTTCGGCCACGCCCTGGTTGCCGGCATTGAGCGATACCCCTCCAAGATCACCCGCCGCATGTCCAAGACCCGCCAGGACAAGCGAAACAAGATCAAGCCCTTCATCAAGGTCATCAACTACAACCACTTGATGCCCACTCGCTACACTCTCGAGCTCGAGGGCCTCAAGGGTGCCGTCTCCAACGACACCTTCAAGGAGGTTTCCCAGCGCGAGGACGCCAAGAAGACTGTCAAGAAGGTGCTCGAGGAGCGATACACCAGCGGCAAGAACCGATGGTTCTTCACCCCTCTCAGTACGTTATACCGTCCTTGTACCATTGGCACTCAGGTAGAGCTGTGCATCGTCACTGGCCTGCTGTGTGCGAACGGACACAAATTTTGTCTGTGCAGGACATGTGCTAACCCTCACCTACAGAGTTTTAAAAAAGGAATCGTTTCTCCATCACGGTTAGGGAGTTGGCGGGATGTAAAGAGCATCGATGGCATTAAGGAACCCCGGTTTTTATGGGCTCAATATGAAGTTTCTTAAACAAGATCAGATCTCTACTTTGCCGCGTGATTGTAGCGTCAATATACAATGCGGAGCGGACGGACGTGTTGTCCCGACCGAAGGATACCACCGGTGGAGTTCAATGAATTGGTGTCATCGATGAGGTGTTGAATAGACCTTGAGGACTCTTCTTGACGGTTGAATGTCTACGAGGTACATGAATCCATAAAATGAATCAAATTACCGTCAAAAGTAATAACGTCCAAACGTAACATCGCATGCACAGGATTGAAGACGAACGAGACGATAAGGCAAAGAGAAAAAAAAGTGAACTTTTGATATGATAGGTTTTCTTTGTTACCCGTTTCGTTTCTACATGTCTATGGCCAAACGCCGTCTAGAGTTACACATCAATTAGACCATTCGTGATGCGGTTCATGCATGCGACCGCTACCTCGCGCTCTGCGCCCAGCTCTATGGCTTTACACTTCATAATACCACCCACCCATCCTCAGTCAAACAGAATATATCAAAAAGTCTCCAATCCGCAGAAAAAAGCGCGCCCAGTCAACCCGACAATGGACGCATTCAACCCAAGCTCAAAAACTCGGTTGGCGTAATACATAAGGAAATAATGGATATAGGAAAAAGAGGTTCCTTAGATCGCCGCTCGCCCCGTAAAGTAAACGTCAGGGTCTTGTATCCCATTGGTACCGCATATCAAGAGCTCTAAACGTGCTGAGCATCATTGATACCGAAGCGGTTAGTCACCTCGTTAGCCAACTTGGTGGGGTCGACCTCAGAGGAGTAGCTAGGAGCAAGGCCGCCGAAGAAGGTGAAAATGAGGAAAGCGGTAGCAACAAGGATGGTGACCTTGCGGAGGACAGGCTTGCGAGCACCAAAATCGGCCCATTGTCGGTTGGCATCAGCAATGTGGCCCTTGATCTGCTCGTATCCGAGCTTGTAGTAGACCATGCCACCAAGAGCAATGGAGTAACCGAAGAACTGGAGAGGAGTAACTTGGGTTCCCCAGATCATCATGGAAGCGATAACCAGGAGAATATCCTTAAGAACACCGCAGAGGGTGAGGACGACAGCGGAGGTCTTGCCAATCTGAAACGGATGTTAGTTGGAGTTGTGACTAATGTTCGCCAGAGAAAACTTACCAGGAAGACGACGGAAACGTTAAGCATGAAAGCGCAGAGACCGTTCAGGAAGAAAGTGAACAGACCAACGTGGTAGACCTCGGCCATAGTGCAGTTGGGAACCTCCCAGATGAGGGCGACAACACCGTTCATGACAGCGCAAATAGGAGCAAAGTAGTACAGAGAGACCAGGGGGTCCATCTTGTAGTCAGCGGAGCTCAGCAGGCGCTGGACCATGGTGAGTCGGAGAGCCTCGAAAACGATACCACCCATCTGGAACAGCACACCAACGGTCACAAAGTGGATTTCGCCCATGGACGCAATGATGACACCGACAACAATGGCTGAGACATTGAGGAACTGCTTCAGGTTGGGAGCAGAAACACCCAGAATCCAGCCAGAGATGAGGACAGCGACGGGAGTGGTAGCCTTGAGCATCTGAATGAAAGCGACGGAAAGGTAGAGGTACGTCAAGTTTCCGCAAATCAAACTCAAGCTGAAGAAGATACCAATGGGAACAACGGCACGGATATAAACGCGAGCGGTCATCTTGACAGTCTTACGGCCGTCAAGGTAAGGAGTCCATCGGGCCATAATTTGGGTGATGACGGTCGAAAAGGTCAAGTGATAAGTCGTGAGAATGACCGGGTAGCCTGAAGGTAGACAAAGTCAGCAAGGGAGCCGCAAATTGAGCGACGAGGTCGAGAGAACGTACGGAAGTTGAGGGTATCGAGAAGCCATTTGTTGAACAGAATGACGGATGAAGAGAAACCGATCCAAGCACTGGAAGCACCGTTAGCAACATTCGCATCGCAAGAGTCAATTCGAGGATAAAAGTTACTGACATAACGTAGAAAGTAGGGTGAATCGAAGCGCCAGCGGGCTTTGACTTCTCGAGACCGGGGTTAACCGTAGGAAGAACAGGAGTGGTCGCACGAGGCGTCTCTCCAGAGACGCGAATCTTCTCGTCGGCCGACATTGTGATTAACTATTTGATGGTGTTTTGGAAATATTTGGTGGTGAAAGTTGGTTAAGGCTGTCGGCGAGAAGTTGTAGATAAGAGACCCCTTGAAGACAGATTTTAGGGGGGACGCGCAAACGAGCGGACGGACAGCCGAGTCCTGTAATGGAATAGAATCGGGAAAGGCGAGGGGTGCTTGATATGCAATTTGGCGGGGCCCAGGCGAGACAAGGTCTCAAAGAAGAGAAAAAGGCGAGGGGGGAAAAAAGTTGAGCTACTGCTGTGATGTACTGTAGTAGCGTATCAAGGGATAAAATAGTACTGGTAGTAAGTCGCAAGGCTACCTTTAGAGAAGGACTGAAGAGAAACAAGATAACAACAAGAAGTCGTCCCTGGTTCTAGAAAAGAAAGAGGGAAGAAGAGGAAAAAAGGATTGGAAGAAGGAGAGAGGGATGGGTTAAGATGATGAATGGCAGGTACTTTAGTTGGTTAGTACGTAAAAGTAAAAGGGGAATAGCTAAAGCAACGCAACGTTGACTACCTAGATCTCGAAAGGCCAATGCAATGATGGATGGATCTTGGATCCAGGGGGTGTGGGTTTTGCTGTTATTTTGGTGGACGGAAGCCAGTCCAGGGTGAGGCGCGGCAATTAGAAAAAAAAATGTAAGGGTTTTTTCCTCCTTCTGAAATTGACATTTTAACGCATATTAGTGGATGAAGGATGCGCTCTCTGCGGGTGCGGTGACTGACTGATTTGACTAGCACTAATAAGAATTGATCAGCCAGTTCCTCCTCAACACGAGTACCTTAGGTAAAGTGGATGGTAGAGGTACAAGCAAGGACAGGTACAGGTACCCCGGGCCGTGTACTACGCGAAGCTTGCTTTGACGCGTGTACAGGGGGGCAATCATTAAACATACCTAGGATGCAACTGCAAGGTACTGGCTTGTGTACAGACCTTTACCCGACTGTACTGTAACTGGAACAGAAACTGGCTGATACCTCCAGACCAGACCGGCCTATTCAGGGGCATTTCTCTTGTCACTTTGAGGAGTGCGGCTGGGGGGACTAAGCCTGGCGAATCATTCTACCCACGTTGAGTAGATCGCATTTGGATACACGTCAGGTAAATATTTAGTTCTCACACTGTGCCATGTGCTAACTGTTCTTTCATCTCAACTTCTTTGCATGGTCGTCAGCTTGGAGTTAAAGGGAGGAATGCTCGTGGCTGAACAACAGCATGTGAAGATATCGTAGGCTTTACTGTTATTATATGGAACACAATACACTGGATAGTTAAATACTTAGAGTTAAGCATCTCTTAATATACGAAAACGCCCAGGGCTGTCTAACGTCACTGCAATATCGATTTTTGATCCAGTACATGCAGAGAATATGCAACTTCTCAAACTCTCTCCATGAGAACTCCCCGCTCCAGCTTGGACAAACCTTCAACTGCCGAAGCCACATTGAACATGGACGTTTTCGTCTCTCACCAGAACCGGAACAGATCTACTGTATGTAAAGTAAAGCAAACATAAAAACATAACCAAAACAATAAGAGAGTGGCTTGAACTAACAAACAAATTCGTAAACTTCAGGCTATTCTTCTTTGTATAACCTCTAGCCGAAGCTTCTATCATGCATTCCCACGATGCCTGGTTTCCGGCCTCAATGACTCAATGCATACTTAGTCCTGCCGTGTCAGCATACCTACCTTACCCTAATATGTCTTCGTTTGGAGATGCGCCTTAGTGGTAGGCATACGACATCGGCTACATTCTTAGTTCGGGCATTGGCACGAAAGGGCCAAGTCTGGCAAAGCCAAGTTCCAACTAAGGAAACCTCAATTCAACCTACAGCATTCATGAAAGCAAGCTCTTCATATATTGTAGTCTAGATACCAAAGTAGCTAAGCATATCAAACCAAGTCGCATATTAGAGTGTCACCAGGCAGGTTCGAGAAAAGCTTATCTTGACTTGAAGGGTGCTACGGTCGTGATATGGAACAGTCTCCAGTAAGTTAATCGGTAGATCCTGCTTGGCATCGGAACGTGATAAGAATCCCAACACCATACTGCCCACATATTTGTAGATCCGAGCGAGCATTTCCAAAAAGTCCATGTTTCTTCATCGTCTCCTTTTGACCCAGATTTCCCGAGACTTGGCTTTCAGTTAAGCATTCGCGTCCCGGTTCGAAGACCCATCTATCTCACCTTGACGGACGATAGAAACACAATGCAGAGAACCGAACCGCGCACCGTGAGATCGTCAGGGCATCAGGCATCTCAATACCCTCATTCGAACCAGGTACAAGTACCGGTACTTACACGTAAAAGGGGTCTTTGGGGGAGTCGGACCAGGACAGGACTCTCCTTGCGTTACGATCGGAGACGAGAGGCCCTTTTCAGTGGATGCAAAACTCTATATTCCTGTTTTCTGGGTATAATCGTACTGTATTAAATTCCTCCTGAAACAAACACATACTGGCCCCTTTTGCATGGTTATCCCTTGACAGCGACAGCGGACTCGGTACTAACGGCAGTGACATCCATGCCATGACGAGCTAAGGCTCAGGCCGAACCAAGGCTGGCGTCCCACGCGAGATGCAAGCCTTGCCTTGTAAGTCACCTTTGATGAAGTGACAAAACTAGCGCCAGGACGATCCCGTCGTTGATCTGCTTCCTCGTTTCAGAGTACGTACGTGCAGTGAGTGCAATCGAACGCTGTTAGAGGATTCGAAAACACCCGTGTCTTTGTGGAGACGGAACCTTGCGAAACCACCAGTTAATCCTGTGCTATATCTGGGTCTAGTGACGTTTGTTGGTCGAGGGTTACGAAGCCTTATGCGTGGCCCTCATCTCGCTGCGTTGAATATCTTGATAGCAGCGGTTTCAAGGTGGGTGCCATGAGCCGATGCTGTGGGAACAACAACCGCGGATCATCGTTTGTCTACGGAGAAGAGGTCCAAAGAGAGAAGGGAGAGGCGAAGCTTGTTACATTGATTAGTGCCAATTAGGTATCTAAATAGTTCTCTATTAGCTTTTAGCCGCTTCATTTTGGTGTTGAATAGCGTTGGTTGACAGTTGACACTCGGGCGAAAGTATTGCAGCTATTATTGGACCTTTAGTAGCGGCCATATCTTATCAAGATAAGGTAAACCTGACTTTCTGTTACTGCACTATGGGCACTGTACGGATACAGGATCCCTCGACTATACTTGTTTCCCCACCCATCCATCTTGTTGATTACCCCTGGCATTGCATTTTCCGTCTAGAAACTAACATTTAGCTGTACTTATTCTGATAAATTGTCAGATTTGTCACCGAGCTGGCAAACAGTAGCGGTGGCCAACATGGCGTTCATTAGCTGATAGAACGTTTCAACGGACTCGGAGTGCACGGAATACGGGATTTCTGGAACACAGGACGGTTTGCTGTCGTATCTATGTAACGAGCATCAGCTCCCATCTCAAACGAGCATGATACAATGCACTACACGATATCCACTGCGTCTGAGAGTCTGGCCTAGACTCGGATACAAGCATTGAGTTGTGGCGTCTCTACTTAATTTGGTGACAGGCGGTACAGAGATTGAGATCAAGTTGGGGGGGCTTGATGGGATTGGCCAGAAGAGAAGGCTGACTAGGGGGGAGTTGTGATCTATCGACACGTTGACTCCAACTTATTATCTTATCTGCCATGGAAGGTAGAATTGCATCTCATCTTAGGAAATTACAGCACGGCTCTGTGTGGGACCTCATGCATCAATGGATTAGACCTTCAAGCCGAGTCCAATTGAGGTTGGCAACCAACCGCGTAATACTTTTACCGGTGGGCCAAAGATCCTACCAGATGTGAAGGCGCTGATTGTACCAATGTCTTGGTTGTTCGGACAGGCAAGTTTCAAGTATATTGGAAGAGTATCAGATTGACAAAGATCAGCCTCATACGTTTACAAGACTTCTGGAGTTGATGACTTCTTGGCAGAAGACGAGACGACAAGAGCCCCGAACAGCTGCGGTACTAATTATAAGGGTAGCTAATGTTCTCCATCCATGGCACAGTGTCCGTTACACACATATGCAAGTAGCGTATTGAGTAAGAGTTCATGCAATACTAAGACTATGGTAGTGAGTTAATGTATCATACAGAGAGTACTGTCGTTGATAATTTGAGCATTTTTTCGCCTAGAAGCTAGACTAGATGCTCACACCGTTCATTCAAAGTTCCATGCTAAGGTCGAGACTTGCCGTAGGGTAAGTTAGGGTAGTGCTGAGGTTTGACTCGAGCAGCATCCATATCCAGTTAGGATTACACAACGACAACTACCTACTGCGTTTGAATACAGATACATGCATTATAAAATTCCCAAGTCGACCTGAGGATATCCCCCTTTTCCCTTTCAAAGTACCTATTATATCATCACTTTGACCCTGATCGTCCTTACAACACCACGAATCCATCACATCAAGATCATCCAATCCCATGTTAGAACAAGCCCAGGCTTTGGGCAGCCTACAGCCTACAAACCCACCACCCACGTTCGCCTGCCCGCCGCAGTCCAGGGG
>JABCQV010000391.1:0-52230 GCA_013186375.1 Fusarium aywerte | reverse complement strand
CATTCTAGGTGGCAAAATCCGGTAAGTTAGGGCCCAATTTTATACATTCCCAACCCTTGCAACCCGTAGTCTGTATTTTTGGTCTAAAACAGTGCACTACAATAGTACTGTCGATCCAATGACGTCTCTCGTTCTGGGGTTAGACGAAATTATAAGGAGACATACCGCCTTTAAACGTTAGTTCGGGAAGAAGTCTGACAAGCCGTAGCAATATGTGTCCGAGCGTAAGTCGGAGCGGTTGACCATTTACCGTGATTTTCATGGGTGCCGACCTTGGTATGCATGGTATTTATGCTCAAGTGGATCAATTATCCCCACGAAAGGATCCAAGGATCGTTACACTACAAGCACGGTCCAAGATCCTTCGAGGCGGTGCATACTGCATAGCATAGCGAAAGGACTCTCGGAAGAATTACAATGCTCCTGTTACTATATGAAAATTGGGTCTTCGAAGCGCTGTTCAAGCTCATCAGAGAAGACTATAAAACCTCAGTTTGACGCGACTCTTGACGACAATCATCAAGTTCCAAGGCAGTCAAAAACCACAAACACTCACCATAACCACCTAAGACACCATAACAACTAGCCAAAATGCGCTTCTCTATCGCCACTTCTCTCGCTGTCCTCGCGACAATCTCCAACGTCTCAGCATGGCACTGTAGGCACCTACCCATCTTTGAGACCAATCTCAGTTCAATACTAATACCTCCTCGTAGTGACCGCCTACAGTGATGTCGAGGACTGTAATCCTGGCGACAACACCGAGTACCAGATCCTCGAAGGCAACCAGGGTAACTGCTACACCTTCGGCTGGCTCATGCCTGCCGTGACCTGTGGCCACTACACCGGCGGTGGTACCGACAACAAGGGCTGCAAGGGCCAGTTCAACGCCATTGCCATGTACGCGCACGATAACACCAACTGTGAATTCTACGCTCGCGACGATTGCCGTGGAACCGCTGCTGTGAGGGGGTCCAACACTTGCTTCAACAACCGAGAGTTGCTCGAGATTGACGGCACTGACAGAATCAGGTCGTTCAAATGTGTAAGTAATTATGGGTTGTGAAGTTGAAGATGAGACTAACATGCTGTCACAGCTCAACACCGAATAAGTGGCGGAGCGAAAGGGCATTATTGGACATACGCGGGGAGCCGTCACTTAGTCACCCAAGTAACGATGAACATTAGCGATCATGATAAACTTATATTAAATTACAACTATCTTTTATCTTTATTTACTATGCGCGATAGCACTTTTCTGGACATAAAAGCGTCATGGTTCTGATCATATAAAGACGAAACTTGCAGCATTTTAGTAGAAACAGAAAACAATGGTAATGATGGTAACAGCAGAATTATGGGTCATTCTTCCGGCTCCGACATATCCTGTGATACAATCTATCCATCATTATCAGTCGTCCAAAACTCCAAACATTGATGAGACATTTATGTCAACGCCCAACAAAGCTCGTCTCCGTTTCTTCACAAAGCAACTAGGTAGTACAATGGTCTCTTAGTTCGTCTCATAAGAGGATCGTGGTGTCGATGAGGTCGAGTAGACAGTCTTTACTGGTGCAGTACGGGAGGCAAGTGACGGTGGTTGGGGATAGTAGGTGTTGACTGCAGCGTTGACAGATCTGTGATGTTCCTTGGCGTGCTGAACAATGGCAGACCAGATCTTCTGAGCGTTGTTCTTTGTGGACTCCATTATGAAGTTGAATTAAGGTTGTCGCGTAAGTAAGTAGTTATTGGTATGATCAACAATGTAGGTGTGATGTATGAGAGTGATATAGTGAGATTTATATCTTTCGTGATTGGAAGTCTTCAATTGTTTCGTGCAGTTGTTTTGATTGCTTTGTATTGCTTGATAGATAAAACATCCCTTCGACGGGAGGTTTCACTCCCTTTTATCTTACTTCAATCACCATTCATCTCAAACGTAGTCACTTGCGCCCGCCGGAAATGTTGCCAGAGTCACATTCAGCCCTACGTTTGACATGTCAATCAACATTATTCATCATAGCCATCTCATCGTATAGAATTTCTCTTTTCAGTTTGAGTAGACAAGCTTTGGCTGACCAACTAGTGCAACCAGTGGGTGACTCGATTGGGTGGCTTGTCCAAGGGCGCGCCCCGCAGGGATTTTAACATGTTCTGGTTTATAAGCTTCCCGATGTCGGTGAGACTTTGAGGTTGAATCTGTCAGAAGTGTGGTGTGGTGTGATTGGTTGCGTTGACCATCTTGACTTGATGAGAAGAACGGCAGTTATTGGTTTGGCATAGACGTGATAGAATTGGATACTGTTCATACGATTTGACGATTCAGAGAAGTACTTGATCAGGTTCAGCTGATCAGAATTAGAATTGCTGACTCTGAGCTGGCCTTAAGCGCTAAAGTATTTTAGTAACATTATGCTACTCACTCAATCTCTACGAAGTCGATACTCCATGCTCTCTTCCCCTTGGAATAAATCTCGACAAAAAAGCTACTCGTTTCTCCATTCACTGTTTCATTCCTCTCTTCATGCTCACCATCTTCCGTATCCACCATCCTCGTCTTAATAACAGTCCAACCCGCTCGTGAACCTTGCCCTTTATACTCTCTGTCCAAATACGCAATTAATCTTTGTACACGGTCGATGTCCCATATCCCCTCTCTTGTATGGGGTCTCGTAGAAATCCATTTCTTGATCCAGTTTGCCATAGTCTCATCTGCCATGTGATAAGCGTCTAGCATAGCTGGTAGAGTACCGTGACCGTAGTTGTTAACGCTGACGCAGAGTGTGTAAGGGAGACCCAAGGTCAGACGACAGATTTTACCAATGGTGAATGCGGATTCGGCAGGGGTGATCTTTGGGCCTGCTTCGGGAGAGTACATCATGTCTATACGCAGCATCGAGATGAGGTAGTGTGCGTAGTTCGTCGCTGCCCTGACAGGTTCGTAGGATGTTAGTATTGTGAGTGGTTTAATGTCTCCACCCTGTCCTTCCACCTTGTCTTCATCCTCGAACGCAGGGACTTCTCCCGGAGGCAGGCTCCGTCGCCATTCATCGAGCTCATTTCTGAGTTTATCGACTCGCTCATCCCACCTCGCATCGGGTCTTAGATTAACCCTCCATTCTTCTTCTAGCGCGTTAACCCGCGGGCCTATGTAAAGAAGCCTATCATATGGCAAGTTAGACGAAGCTAGCAGTTCAATTAAAGAGTTCGACACTTCTGGCGAGAGCGCTTGTTTCTGAATCGAATGTGTGCGCTCATATATGACCAACAGAGCCGCTATCCGAGAGAAAGCGCGGACGAGGGATTCGCCGATATCCGTAGCCCGTACGAGATCTAGATGCGATGAGAGGAAGTCAACGGCTGCGCGACCGTGAACACACCACAATCGCATTTGTGGACGTTTCAATTCAAAGTGCGCCAGTAACAAGACTGTACTTAACCAAGAAACCGCATTTTCTCGTTTCCTCCGATCTTGCGCGTTTCCTGGTGTGTTGATATCCTCTACCTCTATCTTTCCAATATTTCCGAGTGCAACAACGAAATGTTCTAGTGCATGTATTGATGCCTGGGCACGGAGATGGGTATGAGCGTCCGACTTGGAGATTTTAAGAGCGGAAAGCGCAAGTCCAGCGTGATAGAACGACGCGTTCAGATACTCCGCAGCAAGGATGTCGTTGAGATACAGCACCGAGAGCACACCATAGGGCCCAGTGTCGCGTAGATGGTGGTAGTATAGCATATCCTCTGGGAACTTCATACTTTCAAAGAGACCTTGGGGTATCATTGGAGACACTTTAATCCCGTGGAACTTGTCTGTGCCGATAGGTTCGGATATGCTGTTCTGATGAACAAGTTGAGGTGGGGAGAAGTTCGGACTCAGTTCAGCGAATGTAGTGTGATGTGTTAGCCCGGGAGTATATTCTGACGAAGCCCTATACGGCGAAGGACTGTGATCATCGCTCACTGGTACGCCTACAGTACCCAGGGCAGTGCCATGTACCAACCCAGTGCCCCATGTTGACGACGTGTCTGAGGCTAAAACTTGATGCGAATCATGAAGCGTGTTATTCGGTTGAGTGATGTGATATTCTGTGCTCCGAGTATGAATTGCCTCGCTCTCTAGGTCTGATGCCGCTACATAGGGCGTGGGGTATTCCTGGATAGAGCTTTGTTCTTCCGGCAGGTTGAAGCTATCATCAGTTTCATCCTGCTGCTCCAATCTAATTGCCGACTCGGCCTCCCCCAGCCTATGACCCGATCTCGTTCGTCGAGGCGAGTCTTGGTTGAACAGCTTTGTCTGATTCTTGAAGATAATCCTCGGTGCATAACCGCCGCACGGAATGCTCAACCTAGTGCACTAAGTGAAATTTAAGTCAGTCGCTTAATGTATATCAATATTGTACAGCTCGATCCAATTAGAGACACGCACATTATTGCATTCTGGCTTTCTTTCATCACATTTCAACCGCCGACCTCGGCATGTCGAACATCCATTGCGATTGCGGGTTTTCACGTTACGCCTTCTTACAATGCGCTCTGGCATTTCGGTAGTGTTTCGATAATTCTATTTCGGATGGAAATAGCGAAAAAGAACGAGTTTGTTCTGTGCGATTTCGATGTTGAAGGGATTTGTCATGGGCAGATTTCGCTGTGGTCGTACAAAATTACTCTTTTAAGAAGAGATGAACGAGCGGGGAAATTGGTTGTTGCATCAATGATGTCCTGTCAGACAAGGCGCGTACTAGACCAGATTGAGTAGAATGTCTTTGGCTGCCAGGGTTAATAAGATGGCTGGCAAAAATCAACAATACCCTGTAGGAATCACTCGATATTTCGTGGCTTTTCATAAAAGTTTAGGACAATGCGACTTTGCTTATACTCTAGTCATGGTTTTAATTGAAGTTCTATAAGTACTATTCATGACAATATCACGAGCATTAGAAAGCGCAAAGGTGGTTACAGTGTTGAGACGAAAACATGTCTGAGTTTCGAGATTAGCTGGCATCAACTACTTCTTCAGTTCCAGTACTTGACGCTATCTAAAAGCCATTTCAGGCAGGTTCCCAACCAATAGAAAAACAGATGGACGTCGGGATAACCTTCTGAGTTTCTTTTATTATTTACGTCTGCATTTCGCCTGCATATACGATCAGAATCTCCCCACATAATCCGTCGCTTGGCACTCCTCAAAACGGGAATCCTACACGAGTAAAAGATGGAAAAGTGCAGTTCAACCCTCTCCTTCCAGCTTTCATATTACAGTCTCCCCTCTTGATATATCCCGTGTATCTTGTTCGAATCTTTATGTAGGATCCGATTGCTATTTATCCTGAAATCGCAGCTTACTAACCATACTCACAACGAGTCTCCAAGAGCATGGAGAACACCAAACCAGTCACAGAACCTCCAGGGGTGCTGGTGGATGAAAAGACCATCTCGACTGAATTGACCGAGAGACGTAAGGTCATCATAACATTCAAAAATAATGACCCGGAGAACCCATACAACTGGTCTAGTGTACGCTGGCGCCCGCAAAGACACTAAGAAGTATCAGTATACTAACAGCTTGGCAGAAAAGGAAATTATTCATACTACTCACCGCCACCATGACCTTGTTCAACGGCACTCTGGCATCCTCTTTACCCGCCAATGTGATAACACCTATGAGCGCCGACTACGGTGTAAGCGACACTCAAGGCAACCCCGAACTAGCCCTCCCCATCTCTCTCTTTCTAGTCGGATATCTTTTCGGTCCCTTGGTCTTCGGGCCTCTCTCAGAGCTTCAAGGCCGAAGGTGCGTCGTCCAAGCTGCTTTTGCAGGCTACACTATCTTCACACTTGCCTGCGCATTAGCACCCAACTGGCCGTCAATGCTTGTGTTTCGGCTCATGGCAGGTATTTTCGCTAGTGCACCTACTGCTGTGGGCGGCGGTATGATGGCGGATATCTATAGCGACTTGACCACTCGTGGGCGGGCTTTGACCTGCTTTTACTCCGTCAGTATCTGCGGACCGCTTATTGCTCCGACAATCGCAGGTTATGTATCTGAGGTTTCGTGGAGATGGGCCTTCTGGGTCAGTCTCATCGTTGCGGGTGCGACGCTGCTGCCATTGGCTCTTTTGCCAGAGACTTTCGGACCTACGATTCTTGCAACAAGAGCGAAAAAGATACGGAAAGGCACCCGCGCATCAGGGTGTGGTAATTGCGAAACCTATGCTGCGATTGAACTTGAAGCAAAAGGTTGGAAGAATCTGATGAGCGTTGTTCTGGTTCGTCCGATCCATATGCTTTTCACAGAGCTTATCGTCGCTGCTTCGAGTCTCTACATCGCCTTGGCATATAGTATCTACTACATGTTCTTCCAAACATACCCAATTGTGTTCAAGGGTATATATGGCATGTCAACGAAAACAAGCAGTCTTATGTATTTCCCCATCGCAGGCGGCGTTTTCCTAGGAATGGCGGTGTTTATGCTCTGGGACGCACACTACACGCGATGCAAGAAAGCTGGTCGGACGTGGGCTCAGAAGACCGAGTACAGCAGACTTCCGTTAGCATGCATAGGCGGTCCACTGTTGGTTTTCTCACTCTTCTGGCTTGGTTGGACAGCGCGACCCAGCATCTCATGGATTTCCCCAATGACAGCTGGCGTTCCCTTCGGAGCGGCTCAGATTCTTATTAGCATGTCTCTGACAAATTATTTGGGCGACTGCTATGGAGTTTATTCCGCCTCAGCTATGGCAGTGGGCTCATGCCTTCGGAATCTTGCAGCTGCTGGACTTTGCCTGGCTGCAGCGCCAATGTATACTGCGCTTAACGTCGGATGGGCTACCACGGTGCTTGGTATTGTGAGCGTGTTCATGTGCGCGATTCCTTTTGTGTTTATCAAGTATGGAGAATACATTAGGGAGAAGAGTGTGTTTTATCAAAAGTTGAAGAAGGACATGGAAAAGTCGCAGGCTGATTTAGAAAGCGATTGAGACGGATTGACACGATAGTCATCAAAAGCCTTTTTTAACATAATCAATAGGGATTTGTGATAGAAGGAAGAGATTATCGTAAAGAAAGTTGTTCCAGAGGGAGAAAGAGTGAGATATATTAGACTGCCAAAAAGCGACCTTCACTGGGCCCTGTGTCTCGATTTGAACGTTTCTATGTGAGCAACCGAGATTCTATGGCATGTTGACATTGGCTGATGACGTTTCATTATATCCACGAAGGATTACCTGGGGGTCTCAGCTTTCAAGGCTGAGCCACCAAAAGAGAGGGTAAGAAAACCTTATAACCTATATAAAACTGTAACTATATAACTTAACTGCTATATAAGCTGTTATAGGCAATTGATATTGAAGAAAAATAATGTTTATATTAATTAATAGCTATAGTTTTATGTTAGTTATGAGATCAAGCAGTCAAAGTTATTGTTGATATTACTGAGAAAATTGGAAGGCTTAGGCACCTGTTGAAAGTATATAAAATAAATAAATATCGACTGGAGGCTCCTTACATCTCAACACCAACATTGGCAAGGGTGACTGGTCTGTTAGAATGGTCGAGTAATGAGTGATGAAGACGTTGTAGAGCTTGACTGTTTTGTGAGTCATAGGTGTTCAGAGTTGAGTTACTACATGCGGTTTGTGCACCTTAACTTACTGAGTTTTAACTTAGGGGGTCGCTTCTTATCTGACTACAGTGGAGAAAGCTACTGTAATAACTTTGTGCAAAAGAAACCTAATCCTTGAAAGGTTGCAGAGTTGCCTTCTTTTCTTTTTCTTTTTCAACTTCCCATCAAACGATTCGACAAGACAAGATGAGACTTCGCAGCTCAGGCTTCCTCAAGTGGTCATCTCTACCACTAGAGATTCGCCGGATGATTCTAAACACAATCGTCGACTTAAAGAATCCACGCTGGTCTGCTTTAGCCTCTGTGTCCAAAGAGTGGCAAAGCGTCATTGGAGCACGGAACATGGCCAAGCTAAAGCTTCGATCACCACCCTGCTTCGAGGGTCTCGGAATGATTGCTCGACAGAGACACCTTGTGCGACATATTTATCTCAGTATTGACCTACCGAACTACAACTGTGCCCTTTGCAGAAGTCGTTCGGGTATCCCTCAACGTAATGGCAACGACAAGGTTATAGGTCGGGCGATTCGCACGGTATTGTCTATTCTTGGTACTTGGAAGACGACAGGTCCCCTGACACTGGAACTCAACGCGGCATCCGTCAGTGATACGAAGCACTGGGCCAAGAATTTTCGTTTCGATGATGATCACGATGCGTGCTATCAAAACTCGACTGCCTCAGAAACTGGTTGGCACGACCTTGCGCATGGTTGGAAAAATGGCACCCAAGTGAAACCCCCCTCTTTCTTTGCAATGCAGCAGCTTTTTGGGCCGATTGCCTTAGGTGGCCAACTCCACCCAAAGACTCGGATGAATGTCACCGCAGTTACCTGCTTGATGATCCGTCGCCAATTTCGTCGTTGCCTTGTACCGAGCAGTCTAGAAATGCTCTTGTCGCAACTTGTCTGCCTGACAGACATCATCTACGAGCCATGGTCACTATCATATACTTATGCTATTCCCTTGGGGTACTTTGAATCTGGAAGATCTGGTACGTAAGTCTCCTTTTTAAAAGTTCAAAACGCTAATTATCCTATCCAAAGCGCATACAGGAGTGGTTGGCATGCCCTTACCTAAAACACTTAAGAAGTTGATTGTATTTCGAAATTCCGTTGATTATCTTACACAATGTGTTGAACGAGATCGGAACTACCGGTTGATGATGAACCATCGATATTACAGGAATATTGACAATGCATCCAAAAACAGTCATAACCTGGCTCAAATAAGCTTGAGCCTTGAAGAACTTTCTGTTTCGTTTCTAGTCAATGCTGAGGACTTCTTCTCAGCTTGCGGTGAAGGATGGACGTGGAATCACCTGCACTCCTTGGCGCTGACTTCAAGACTTCTACAAAGTGGAAAGCGTCGTGAGATGGAGATCAATGACTTATTGCTTACCACAGCGAGACTTGCACTACGAATGCCTAGGCTGGAAACCTTGGTACTTTGGAGCGGGAGTTGTGGAAACGCGTGTGCATTTATGTTCAGCAGACAAGAAAACTATGCCCATGCTCTATGGCGAGGGACATGGGACATGGAAATAAGCGAGGAAGCTCTGGGAGCGTGGAAGGGTATTGCAAAGCTCCAATCTTTGGAGCTAAGAGTTAAGCATGAGCATATTCCAGAGACAATCAGGTCTCATGGGGATGCCATACATTACCTTAACTTGCCCTGTCAGGTTATTGAGCCCACATCACTCTGGCAGATCCGAATGGAGTGAGCCTAGACACTCAGCGGTCGCCCCACTGGTCCTTATTCTACATCAGATGATGATGGCAAGGTACTCAACTATATGATCGAAATGTTTCATTGGTAGCCTTTCCAGGATGATGACGCACGGATGGTTGGTTG
Organism: Fusarium aywerte; assembly: GCA_013186375.1. NCBI lineage: Eukaryota > Fungi > Ascomycota > Sordariomycetes > Hypocreales > Nectriaceae > Fusarium > Fusarium aywerte. The sequence goes on along the minus strand of JABCQV010000391.1, from coordinate 42,755 downwards.
AGAGATGAAGAGAGTCCAAGAGAGCAACTTGTTTAGACAAATTGTTATCTTAAGGGTACGAGCATAAAAGCACACAAGAGAATTGATTGATATAGTGACTGCCTACGCAGATCAATGGCGTCGGATTTCCCTGTCAGTATCTATTTAACAGATGGCGATCTAGAAAATATGTCGACGGGTACGGGACCAAGCTGGTCTTCGTATTATTCCCAGAAATGTTCTGCAATCATACCTCAGAAACTACACTGTCCATCTTGTAATTTATTTACCATTGCAGTTGTCACTTGAAACAGGAAGGAAGTTTCCATGGTCAATTGAAATAAGATATGTATTGACTCAATGCAAGGCATTGGCGATGACACAGAGTTTGCGAATAATACGAACATAAATAGAATAACATAGGCTCTATATCTATCTTGATATCAAGTTGTCAGGGACAGGTTTAAAATCGCACTCAGCGAAGAATACGGCAGTGGGTAAATATGCATTGGTAGAAAATCTCTCAAAGACACGGTCTGCACTGAACCCATTACCGCGTCTCTGCGTATAAGAACCAATACCTCAAGGGACACCGCAGTTTCGAGAACCCGCATAGCACTCGTCCGTTGAATCATCTTCGAACTGCTCCTGTGAAAGTGTGCAATCGGAGTCTCCATTGAAGACTCCCCACGAGAGGCACTTTGGGTCAATTGAGCAAGCGCGTGCGCAAAGCGGAACCGAGTTGAACTGGGAAAATGTCCTGTATCCATTTATGGCCTCGTGGTTCCGTAAGTTTATTTGACCGTTGCAAGGCTCTAGCTGCGGCTCGAAGAAGTCGGAGGAGCAGCTTCGGGAGCCTGCAAGCATGATACTTGCACCCTGTGGAGCGTCGGCCTGGGACGTGAATATAGCACTGAAGTCACCAGAGAACTTGTTACAAGTCTGAGCCAAGCTGTCGTACTGCCAAACCTCACAGTCACCGTCCCTCATGCACAACTGAGCGCAGTCGCGCTCAAGCTGGACCTGTATCACATTTCCAATAGGAATTGAATCAAGGTATCCAAAGCCAATCTCATCGTCGCACGAGGAATAATCGCGAGGAGAACAGTTACGAGAGCCTATAAGGTTGCTGTTCTCGTTTCCAGGAATGCTGATGGCAGAGAAGGTTTCTCGATAAAGCTGACAAACGCCAGATGTTTGGAAGAACCAGGTGTTGCAGTTCTCGTCGCTGTAGCAGGCATACCAACAATCCGCTTCCGTTTCAGCATCGGTAGTAGTGTAACCTGGGTTCATGGCTGAACCACGATAGATCTGGTTATCGCAAGGGATTTCTGCTGCGACCGTGGTTGTGGTGGCAGGGACGGTAGTTGTAGTCTCGGCGACAGTTGAAGTAAAGGCAGTTGTCGAGGCTTCTGCAGTAGTCGAGAGCTCGTCAAGGAGAGTGACAGTCTGAGACTCAGTTGTAGACTCGGTTACAGACTCGGTAGCTGATTCAGTTTCGGAACCAACGATCGTAGCACTTGTCTCTAAAACAGAAGATAGAATTGAAGTCGAACCAGAAATGGATGGCTCTAAAGTATGAGAAGTGGCTGCTTCGGTACTACCAGATGTGGTTGCTGGTTTGCAAGGTCCCGCATGGACACCAGCAACGCTAAGACCAGCCAAGGTGGCTACGATCCTCTTCGGATTGACCATGGCCAAAAGTAATAAGGAGTGTGGATAGCCAAGGGCTGATAAAGATTGACAGGTTTAGAAATAGCAGGAACACTGACAGATTATTTGGAGAAAGGGAGATGCGTCTATTTTTATTTACTTTCACAAAATTAGGTGGCTTGTGGTTTTGTAGGTCTAGAACCTTTAGTTGTCATATAACACGCTAAAGCAGGGGTAACAGTGAAGCAAGACTACCAAAATTCAATAGTTAACAATAGCGAAGACACCATCAGGGAAGGTGCCTACGCCACCACACGCTATCGACACGTTATAGGGTCATTAGTGAGGTGTTGCTGCGTCTGATTTAATTGCCAACTAATCCCTGTCATCCTGTGTAACACATTTCAACCGTACAGCCACAACCTCATTTCTGGCTCATGCATGATAGTCCAATAAGATCATGACAACAGACTTCCGGTCAGCAAACAGTATGCCTCAGAAAACGCCTAACAATGTGTTTCAAACTGGCATAAAGCCTGGTATTACCCCGCTCGACATGTTTCTGCTCTTCGAATATCAGACTTTACATCTTCTACCATTGGAACATCAACACAACTTTCTAAGCTTTCTGGAAACAGAGAAAGAAAAGAAAAGGCGCATTTTCAGCCATGTCGGATCCGCTCTCTGTGGCAGGCACGGCCGTTGGTATCGCATCACTCGGTATACAAGTATGTCAAGGCCTCATCAAGTACTTACGAGCCGTTAAAGGCAAGAAAGAAGAAATCAGAGATGGCGTTCGAGAGGTTGAGAAAGTTGTATCACTTCTTTATAGCTTGAACAATATCCTCCCCAACATTGGTCCTGAAACCGGAACGGCATTACTCAAATTATCCCTCAAACACTGCTATGCGAAGCTTGAAGAACTAAAAAAGCTTCTGGACGAACTCGGTGATGCGCAGCAGCCGAGCAAGTCTATAAAAGGAGCAGCAGCTGATGCCTTGAGAAATGTCACGTACCCATTCCAACAAGAGAAGCTGACTGCAATTCGTCAATCCATGCGATCTATTCTCGATGATCTCAATCTGATCATTTCAATCATTACGCTGTAATTAACCTTTTCGACCACGTCATTCTTTACCTCATAGCTAACTCTATCCCTAGGGATTCCAACGTCACCACTCGTGACACTATCAACACGATCTCGCAGGATCTCAAGAACCATGCTACGAGACACGATGGTCAGGTTTCGGACTTGCAAGCCAAGATGCACAGCAATGCCGTCCGACTCCAGTCTCTGAAGTCTACAGTATCTGGCACGCTCGACGATATAAAGGACCAACTGCAACAGACACAATTATCAATTCAAGATTTTGATCAAAGGGTTGCAGGGAAATTGACGATCATCGAGACTGGTACTCAATCCATCGAAGCCAGTAGTCAGATTACAGTCGCTAAGCTAGAAGAAATTGTACAAGCCTTGGCATCACAGTCGAGCTTTATCTCAAGCATGGTAAGTTGTCGTTAGAACCTCTGATACTTAGCTGTACTAACCCTTTTTCGTCATGGGCATGCAAATCAACGATTCTCAAACTGTCAAACATACAGGCGTAGCTACACCCGATCAAAGCCTGGATTATCCGGTATGCCGCAGTTATGTTGCGGCTGGCCTGACTGCTAGCATGAAACCATGGCAAGGCTGTCACTGTGCTTTAACCCTTCCCAAATCAGAGACACTCTTCAAATTCTGGAACATTGAATTCCAGTTCGAACAACAGGAACATCATCATCCATCTTGCAAGCTATGGGGCACGAAGAAGGGGATGAAACGAACAGCGAGAGCAAAGTTCCCCTTGAAGCTAGCCTGGCTGTCTGCGCGCATCACTTTCGCCCACTTTGAGTACGCGACAGGGACTAGTAGGCGTGGCCTCTCAGTAAGATGCAGGAATTCCGTCCGACGCAATGACAGCCCGGTCTACGAACTAATTAATTCCTGCTTTTCAACGAAAAGTAACTCGCGTACACTAAGATTGGCGCTTCATGAAATGAAATCCTTGGAACGTGATATCCTATCTCTATACTCGAGAGGCTTGGCATCACCGTGGGATACTGATGAGTTTGGTTATACACACGCCGAGGTAGATCTTCCAGAATCAGGAGGCCCATACATAATGACTAAAATTACACAGATTTTGACCCATAGCCTTTATTACTGGGTGCGAACTGAGCATGGCCTCGATCAAATCGTGAAAATAATCCTCCGAAACAATTCGCTTACCTATGCGCTCGTAGACTGTCTTCGAACTCTTATTCAAGCCAATGATAATGACATGGATCACTTGTAAGTTGAACAACCGTAGAAAGAGCTGTGACTGTTATATTTTCTGTCCGTTAATATTATAGTTGACATTCAAACTATATTCGAATTGAACATGACTTTGCCTATCGGACTGCTTGACTAACTACGTCCTTTTATAGGAGCTTTGCCAATATCCTCTTCGGTGGACCTATGGCCTCAGATATCTTTGACATACAAAGCGAAAATAGCGATTATCTATTATCCTTTGTGTCGCAGAACTCTTGCTTTCAGTTTTCCATTTGGGACATATCAAGAAGTGTTACATTCAAGCCCTCGTTTTCGTTTAGGGCAATTATACAGGCAGGTCAGCCAACTTCAGCATCCCCCGATCAGGTCACCTTAGTACTAAATACCTTCCCTAACGGCAGCATGGGATCTCTCACCTGTAGCTAAGGCCATCTTTATCAGAAGTGTTAAAGATCTCGTTACATACGTCTCGCATGCTCCTAAGTCAGTACTTGAACCAGTTTTCGGGTTCAATGTCCTTCAGCTCTCAGTTGAATGGCCGGAAGGGTTGGAATACCTACTAAAAACCGAGGCCAAAACCCTTATAGATAAGTCATTTGGGGATGCTCGGTCGATAATCTCCATGTACCGGCCAATATCAACCGCTATACTCCTCAGAAAGGCTATGTCCGTGCAAATACTAATGGAGGCAGGCTGCTACTTCGGGACAATCGAAGAGAGTCAGCTGAGATATGCCTCGGATGAGGTGATCACAGCGGTAGCTTCGAATACTTCTAAAAGACGAATACGGCTTCTCCAACTTGCTCAACATGAGCTTGGGCTATTCTTGGATGACACCTCTGTAGCCTTTGCTGACTTATCAGCTGCTGAGATATGTGGTGCTTTGGATATGGCCAACATCCCGATACGCCCAAGCCTACGCGTCATGTCAGATTACCGAACAATCTATTCGCAGACTTCCATACCTATTCGTGCATTCCCCACATTCTGGGACCAAGGATTCCGCCACTTTAGCTGTTATGACCATATTGGCTTAACTCCAATCATGGCAAGGGAAAGGGAATTTGAAAAATTTCCCATCCTCAATCGCCACCCAACTCCGGTGGAAAGCCTTCCCTGGCTAGATGAGAAAGGCTTCTTACAACTGAGACCAAGGGACTTACTAGAGCTAGGTCTTAATGTATATGCTACAGCCTACCATTACATCGGAGCGACCATTGGTGGGTTTCTAGGTCGAAACCCCCAAGCACTTAAGCGTATATCTTTCTCGGCGCCTGAACCTTCAGCCCTGGAACTTCGACTACTGTTTAACTTCTTTTCAACTATCTCTATTAAGGACCGCTGTGTATGCTGGTGTAATGCGGATGATGAAAACATATGTGGTTGCTCAGCAACGAAGGTGTTTCTGAAAGCTTATATTGACAACGACTCATCCATGGTTTCGTTACAACACGTTCTTGATCATCCCAAACTATGGCTTGGCATATCCGGTGGTGATGAATTGGCATTATTCACCAAGGAGATCTTGCGTCTTCTAACATTCGAGGCATTGGAGATGACTCATACATGTTGCACATACGACCGAATCAAAGACCACGACAGTTACAACCTTGCCACAGAGTACAAGTCAAGACGCAATGCAATCTTCTGCCGCGAACCTTGTCACGTTATGGAGACTCGATCTTGTGCCAAAGAACAGGCAAACGCCTCCCTGCTCGAGGATTTGATGGCTGAGTTTACCTCACAACTGCAATGTCTCGATTCCAACCCTCAGGTGTTCGAAGCCTTCGTCCATACCTATTGGCGTCGACGTATATCAGAGCTATACAGTCCCATTCCTGCAGTTCTATCCAAACTCGAGGATGATCTACACCAGTGCCAAGTATTTCAAGGGTTTGGAGTTTCTTCTGCTGTACGAACACGTAAGTTCTGCTTGAAGGGAATTAAGAAACAACAATTAACAAGAGTTAGGTGTGTTACCCGACAGATTAATTCGCTTTCTTGGCCGAGACTTCCAGCTGATAGACCTGCCGGGGCCTATCTCCATCGAAGAGCGCGAATCTGAAGTCTCAAATTACACCGGAACGTACTGCAGCTGGTGTCCATCAGATGTCGAACCTCAAGATTCTAGCTGGGAAAGCAACACATAACAAGACCTCCTTTCCATTATGGGGACATGAATGTCATGAGAGGGTTAGGTATCAGATACATTCGGAACTTCCCATCTTGAAGACATGGAATTTTCTTGCTAAGCACTTGGCCCACTCTGAACACTGAACTATCGAGAATGCCAGAATTGAAGATAACTTGTTTTTGGAGCGCTAGCCCACTACCTCAGAATAATCTGAAAGTGACTAAATATGGTCCTCAGCCTAGATCGAGCGGATGATGATACTAGTCAATAGCTAAGAACAATACAAGAAAAAGGATAATGTAGTTTGTTGTTGTGAACTTGTGAAACATACTCAGTTTGCATTTTCGGTCGGGACGATTAAATGAGACCGAAGTATATTTGTTTTCCAAGCCATAAATCCCTCATCAATTCGTTCAATTTCATGATGTCAGTATCGTATTCTTCAGCATCACATTCCAGCCCCTTGCAGATCCGAACGTCAACATCCGTCCAAGCCGCTCCCACAAACGTACCTACTTCTGCTGGAAACTCAAATGTCGCCCGTTCAACGAGAACAAAGTTTTCTCGCTTAACGAAAGGAGTAAGACAATTACTGGATTCGTTTTAGAAGACCCGTCTCAGCGGAGCCGAAAGCCACCCATGGGAGTTTGGTTGAGGGGCAACCTACGGGTTTTTCGGGAACGTCAAACTTTAATCGACACCACTGGCAGGAAATCACCGTGGCTGGACCTATTTTGGGCGATGGTGATGATAAAGTAGTGGGGGTCATGATGGTGTTTGTTGAGGACGTAGACCATTTTCGGAATTCACTTTGACGATGCGGTGATGGCCAAGGGCCCTAGAGGCGATAAATTGCTTTTGATTTTATATTAGAGGCTCATGATATCATACTAAGTCTAGCTCGATGGAATTGCACGAGAGGTTGGCAGGTGAATAACTGGGTCGTGGGATCATTAGTGCAGGTTCCAATGAATACATAAATCGCAAGACACCGTTACGAGACATTCTCAATTTCATTTAGTATCAGCCAATATCGTGCAAACCTCCAAGACATCTTAATCAATACCCCTCTTATCACCCAACATGAACAAGTTCCTCTTCGCTCTGGCGCTGGCCACTGCTGCATCCGCTGCTCCTCTGTTCGACTACGAGGAATGCGAAAAGGTCTACAAGACTTGCATCGTGGACAAAATCCCAGACGTCGTCTGCAAATGCGACCTTGCTGCATGCCTCGGAGAAGACAATGGCCGTACACAAGAGTTCTGCGCTTCAGTTACTGCGTCTCCCGTCTATCCTACTCCTACCAAGATTCCCGGAGGCTGCAACCCAGCTCATCCTGGCTCGTGCGGCTCATATTTCTTCAGCAAGAATGGTACTGTTCCTATTAAGACCATCACTCTTGTTCCAGGAGGCTGCGACCCTAAGCACCCCGGATCGTGCCCTACCTCCCACTCTACCAAGACACACAAGGCACCTGCCAAGACTCTGACCTCTGTGCCTCATCCTCCTCGACCTTGCCAGAAGGGCTCATGCCACTCTCCCTACACCAACACTACAGGGCTTCCTCCTACCAAGACACCTATACCCGTCGTCCCTGGCGACTGCAGCCTAGCCAACCCCAGGTTCTGCTTGCCTCATCCCATTCCTTCTATCAGCGCTTCTCACCATGGTCCTCCCGCCCCATCTGCCACTGGACATGGACACTCAGGATCCGGTGCAGGCACTTACCCTGATCCTACACCTATCAAAGGAGAGTTCTGGAGCATTAAGAATCTCACTCGCTACTGCAGTGAGGACGAAGAGGGCTGCGACTACAACTTCGCTATTGAGGCTGATGGCAAGACTGAAAACTGCACTATCATCCGCACTCCTGGCTCTGATGCTGCGACTGAGAGCTGGACCAACCTGGAGTGTAACGATAAGTCTAACTTTACTGTTTCTTGGGGCTATGTGACAGAGCCTGGTCCCGCCTTTGCTGTTGTTACTGTCGTCAAGGGCAAGATTCTTGCCTGGTTCGGTATAGCTGGAATAAACGGCCAAAAGGTTACTCCTTCGAGCCCCTTCGGCTCCGGACGTTATGGCAACCTTGGCCCTGAGCAGGTTTATACTTATTGAGTCGTTACTATGGATAAGGTCATGGATGGATAAAACGTCTCGACGTTTGCTACTGTAATAAGGAAGCTTGGAGGCTAGGGGTAGAGCCATTAGAATAGATTGATGTAGATTAGACATCCAGTAATAGATAAGGGTCTTATATATCCGCTTTCATAGGGCTCGTTTTCATAGGAATGCACCTTCATATTATTATAAGATAGCATCGCTGGTAATAGCCTTCGATTCTGGTCCAGTAGCTAATCATCATCGATCATATCCGCTGGTTTTTATTACTGGCAGCATAAACGGATCTATTATCAGACTCCGCTCGACTTAAGCGTGGCTTCTTGAAATCTCAGGGAGGAGAGATAATAGCCTTTCGCTTAACAGCTGCTTGGTCGGAGGTAGCCTTGGTAAGACGAGTGCTTCGGCATACAATGTCTGCTGAGTCAGAAGGGGGTGCCTTCTAAATGCAGAAGGACTTTCAGCTCGGGAAGGCGCCAGACTAGGAAGGCATAACCATCTACCTGACATATACGTAACGCCAGTACGATAGACAGCTTAATAATCCTCTATTAAAGTATAAGTAAAGCGTATCTATAAATCCTTATTAGGCATTAGATATTTAAGTAATAATTAATCAGTAATAAATATAATAGAAGACAAGTCAAAGATTACAGGTCTCGAGTTGTACCAGTTCCTGATGTACTTCTCTAACCACTCTCGCCCATTTACCTGCTCCCAAAAGCTCATTAGCCTTTTGTCAGGACTATGAACCATTTGTCCTGCATAAGTGTAAATTTCGTCCAACGTCTTCTTGAGGGCGCCAGGCTCTTTGATCCAGCTTTCTTCAAAGTCCAATGCGTCTTTGGGGCACTGCTCCAATTCATAGACGGGTTCAAGACGGCGTGCCAACTTGAGGTGGTAAGCTTTGATGTTCCGGGAGTTGGGTATTCCCAAATTTCCAGCCTTGGTGTTGGACTGAAAGTAATCCTAGACCCGCTGAATCATTCTTGCCTCAATGCGAATTTCTTTCTTGATTTCTTCGTCGCTCATGACGAGCTTTGGGACACGTGGATCGAACTTGACCATCTTGTTGATTGGTTCCGAGTATTGCGGGGTGAGAGGATGATGAGGTTGGTAAAACGGTAGGTAAAGGTATAGAGGATAGAGTAAAGAAGAAAGAATTGAAGTCGTTGACTTTGGTAAATGTACTAATGTCAGATGATGTGTAAAGACAGGGTCTGATGGACTAAGTGACAGTGGAAAGAGTTGGAGTTGATAGTCGAGCTTTGGTGTCTTGACGTGTGATGTGAAGGGGAAAGACTGCTTAGGAAGAACGGCTAGAGGACTGGCTTTATATATGTAGATCTAGAACACAGGCGAAATTTAATCAGTCTGGGAAGTATGGATGGCATAGCAACAATGTTTGGGGGGATATGTAGAACCTGGAAGAATGCCCTCAATTCAAAGTCTGTATTTCTTCAAACCTAAATATTTGCTTAGCATCTACCACTGACTTTGGTAGTCTTAAAAAATAATAAGGTTGACGCGACTCACGATGAGTAGTTCAGGCATTAGCACTTGATATGTATATATCATCACTTTGATGGTAGAATTGGTATACAAAATAACACAACAGCAATCAATTAGGGATCTCATTGTGAAGAAAGGACAAAAGCGTTAACCTGTTTGTGTAGTCCCGCTACTTCGTTCTTGCGATCAAGTGCTGGGATCTAGAGTCTTTTTAGGCCCAGGCTTCCAGCTATGTTTATAACTTTGAGTTGAGGGGAAGAGTGTGTATCGCAGTATTTGCCTTTACCAGTGCAAAGTCGGAAGGTTTTATCAATTTTAAACCAGATAAAACCTTGACTGAAAGTGCATTACCACGGCAACTAAAAGCCTCGATATACTTTACTTCTTCCATATTCACAGCACCTATGGAAGCAATTTTGTAGGGGACGGGAATAGGGAATAGGTTGCTCTGATCCAAGGAAATAGTATAAGCAATTTATCGCGGGAAGACTGTAAATACCTAGATTGGGGTTGGCATAGAAGGCTGGCGCGGCCCGAGTCATCATGCGTCTTATAACATCGTTTATTCATAAACATAGAATAAGAAATATCTAGTGGTCTGGTCGTTGTCTAGTTGACCAGTGGTATCTCATCAAACTCATCTACACTTTTCAGTATCCGACTCGCTTCCGTCATGGGTTTTCTTCTTCCTCCCCTTCCTCCTCTCGCAGGTCCAAGATCGTGAGCCAAACTAATCGCCGCTCTTCTAGGCCTTATGACAGCTAATGAGACATCATTGGGCTTCTCCAAATCCGCCGCCCATTGCGCAACTTCCACCTCCTCCGCTTTGATTTCCTCGTCGAGTGTTCTATCAGCATGCGAGCCAAAGGCAAACATGCGTCCGAATGATTGTGGAAATACTTTGTGCAAGAATAATCGTACTGTGGGAAGGCACGGCGCAGCGATGCTGACAGAGCTTTCAATGCCTGCCCAGACCATCAAGTCCATATAGTCCCAGGTAATGTTGGTGGAATGGCCGTAGAGAATGTTGTAGCGCATTTTGAGACAACTCGCGATCAATACGACGACACCAAGCGAGAACATGAAGATAATAGCTAGCTTTCGGCGGAACGTCGATCGCACTATACAACTGTCAGCAATCTTTCCTTGGTAGGTTCTCGTTTAAAAAGTACATACTCCTCCAGACCAGTGGTATCGGAAGCGCTAGAACTATCACGTCGAAGATGATATTTGTAATATTTAAGGACCAAGTAAGCTTGTTTAGATCCATGCACTTGAAATCCACGTCCTTTCCACTAAAGCGGTCCCAATTCCAGTGTATCGGCGTGCATTGGAATATGTTCAAGAACATGAAAATAACGGTGTTCAGGCAAACCATGACGATAACAGACCAGCAGACCTGGCAAAATCGTGTGTATACATGGCAGAGACGAATGTAAAACAGTATGATGGTAACTTTTGTCATTCCCATGAGAAGGCTGTAGAAAGCGCAGTCGACCCAGAATAACTAAAGACTTCAGCTTATGCGTGATGAGTCACCCATCCAGTTGTGCGTACCTTGAGAGCATGGGATAAATCTTCTGCATTAACTTGCCAGATATCCTGGCCAAAGGCAGACATCAAAGCTGAATATAGTCAGTAGTTTTTCATGATAGCCTAGAATCTAGTAGATCTTACCATGATGGCCAATACCAAAATAAACGATATAAATAATAAACGAAGTCAAGGATAACCAATCCTCAGGTGAAAACTGCTTAATAAGAAACGCTTTGGTATAGATGCGAATGACAGTACAGAAAATACACAGAAAATGGATGGAAATGTATGGCCACGCATCATCTCGACGATCTCGCCGAGGACGCTCGCATAAAGCATCGACTTGGCGTAGTGAGGCTGTATGGGATATGTCAGTGGAGTTCTATCTTGATCCTGGATGAAAATCATGGAAAAGCGTACCGAAAATAGCAGGGGTGCGACAATCCTGTCTTATGCAGTAAATTAATTCTGAGTGGAAATCTGGAGAAGTGCAAATGCAGCTTTTTTCATCCCCCAGTTCGCAGTCTGAATGCAATGCCTTTACAAGACATCCATGCTTTGAAAGTTAGTTTTGTCTCTCAAAAAGAGTCGCGATCAGAACTACTTACCGCGCATTCTGGAGAAGCATTGATTGTTGCTTGGATATGGGCATCAGTCTCATTCACCACAGAGGTCGCCGAGCTGATAGTGAAAACTACAGCACAGGCGATCCATGTAGCCAGCGCATCAACCCTCATCGTGCATTGTTCACCGTTCAAAATGATCCCCCTTGTTCACGGGAATCCAGGATCATTGGCATGGTGTAGTGAATTTCCAGATCAGGAAGAAAAGGGAAACAAGCGAGCAAGAATATGAAAGGAAAGAAGACGGTAAAAAACATCCATAATACGCACGAACCCCTTTCTAAAACACAAAGTTAGGTTAGTTTTAGTTAGTTAGATATTGGTACGAAAGATCATTATCTAAAAGTGGTTAGCACTAGTGCTCATGTTTTGATTAACTGGCGACCTGATCAATGACGCGTATCGAGAGCCGCACGGTGTTGCCATCTTTACAATGTCTTATTGGTTGAATAAAGGCCTCTATGTCAATTAGAGGCCGTGGCCTGGGACCTGACCAGCCTGACCTACTGCGGCTTGTGGTTAGTGCAACCAGATTGGGGCACACCTCAGTGGCTTCAATCCTTCAGCCGGCAAGTAAGCGCAGTAGTGATAACCCGGAAGCTGGTGAAGCTTTGACTTTGTCATGTTGGGCAATTGAGGTCTATGACGATGGTGAGCTTCCCCAGTAGTGGCGATACTTAGATATGGCAGAGACATGACTCGACCGGCAATGTCTCATTTTGTAGCCGCATTTACAAACCTTAAATTAATTCGTTTCTCGAACATGTTGGTCTCTGAGCTTTACTTCTTTTGACCCTTTGCATCTCTGGCAATGGCGGCTCGAAATAATTCTTCTCTCGCTGAAGACTGCCAGTCGCGGCATTCGACAAAGTTCAGGTTTGTGCGATAGGCCAATTTAGCGATTACGCACTGCACAAAGAGCTCGAGTCATGATGCAGTGAGAACAGCCTATCAGGAGCATCTAATCACGCTCTAGTACCATGTACTGCGCGCGCATCGCACGGAGGAAAGGAACCGTCGACCACTAGTGGTTGGAAAGCTCTACTTTGGCGGTGGAACATCTTGAGAAGCATGTGCAAGAGGAATTGACGCCATCGCTAAGTTTCATGGGGCTTCTGAGGAACGTTTTATCTTCTGCTAAGGTCTATTTGACGAAAACGCGCCCTAATTCTGAGAGATTTGACGGTAAAACGGAGATCGAATTCATCGGTGGGGTGATCGTCAGCAGGGATTGGATTCGGCAGACAAGAATGCAAGCATTTATGGCCTGTAGAGACGGTATCCAATACACAGCCTGGATAGTACCGTAGCGAAACAGATAGCTTTGGAATAACTAGAATACACGCCTTATACCACTGAATACTGCGACTACCAGGATATCTACACACGGTGATCGGTATCTGATTACATTCTTCATCCTTTCCGGGTACCCTAAAGTCCTGTTGATGGTTCTCTCAGCTATGCATCTCTGCTATAACCGCCCTATTCCCAGTATGCCGACACCGAACTGATAGGTAAAGCGATAACGATAAGATCGCAGGCATGATCGATGATAGGGATAAGCAATGATAAGCGGCGATGATGTTCCCGAAGATACACCACGTTCCCATATATCAGAACCTGGTTTGGGATAGGGTTCGGTTCCAAACAAAGGATGTCTTTGAAGCTTTATCGCTGACAGATACGAGTGCCTCTTATAAAAACTAGGAATTAAGCAAGGACGGAGTAGATAGCATCGACAAACTGTAGGGTCAACCTAGAATGGGCAGTAACGGAAGAAGTTTAGAATACATCAAGGTTCAGATCATATACGATCATGTGTGCCGTTTTCGCCTTATGCACAACAACTCTCACTGCCTCATCATGGTTGTTGTGTTCAATCAAAATTAGCTCAATGCTAAGCACTCAGCTTGACCGAACAATGGCCGGTGTGAATGTAGGTGCCCAAGCTGTCTATTTCTGGAACTTGCTCACGTTGGAAAGTCCGGCTGATCAGTTCAATAAGCAGCCATCTTGAGACTGAAACTATCTAATCCGTTGCTCTCCAATGCCGTACCTTGAGTGACAGTTGTTTACACGCAGGTAACATCCACATTTCAATGGCTGAAGTAGTTTTATCAGGAAATGAAAGGCAAGTATATTAAAGTCCACCACCCTTATTTATTAGCAATTAAGCGGGTACAGAGACATACCGACACTCGAGTTATGGATATATCAGAGAAACGCCACATGGTCCAGATCGTGACTTTAGTCATTTCAGTGCTCAGCCGCACCACGCACCGTCAACTGATTGGCCTCAGTGGCGGTAAACACGGTGTAACTCTCGTTCAGCTCCTGCGATACCGGTCGTACGAAGTCTTCTAAATTTAAATTATCATGTCCATCGTTGACGCTGTTGAGCTGTGGCTATAGGAGCTGGTCTCGAAAACATTGTTGCGCTGTGTATAAAATGCTCTCGATAGACGGCTGATGTCTCGAAGAGGCCAGAGATCTCTTACTTACTTCTCATTACTTCAAGAACTGCCAACACTTTTCAAAAACCTTCCAATATGCAGCCTTTCGCCATCCTATCTCTCGGGGCTCTCATCCTTGGCACGTCCTCTCCCGTCGAGGCATCTGAGTGCAAGGCCCCTCCATGCGGCCGTTTCGAGAACAACACACCCTGGACCGCCAAATGGGCTGATCTCGGAAAGAAAGATCATCTATGTCAACTCACAACCGTCGCCAAGCCAGTCAAGTGCCACCAATACAGTTTGGGGGCCAACTCCTCTCGTGGAGGCTACTTTCACAAGCCCCGTACTGATGTCGACGCTTTCTGCTTCGCCGATCGAACATACTATGTCAAGCTTGGACCAAGGGGTAGTGAACAGGCTATCAAGAAGGGTGTTTGGATCAAGATCAACTCGGCTCAGACTGCCAAGTGTACTGCGAAGAATGGTGTGCCACACTGTACCGTCAACTGAGCGGTGATGATAATACTATACATACCAGAAACTAGGACGACAATATGGACAGAACGAAACATTCTACGTACCGATGAAATATGATGGAGCTTCTAAACTTGACTCAAGACAGTCGCTCAGTGAGGCGTGTGAGAACAACTCGTAGGACTTATAGACATCTCCGACTAAAATCCTGGAGGCCAGGAACTGAGTAGCCCTACTGCGGAACCAAGTTTCTCATCAATATTATAGCTAATAATCGGGCCAGACTCTCTAGTCCCTGAGGAGCCAATCCATCAGATTTATTCTTAATCATTATTTTAATCCAATAGAAGACGGATACAACAGTTGCTGACTTAAACCGAACTTTACTCTTCTAGCCACTAGGAATTACTGTGGGTGATTATTAGCAGCAGTCGGGGGTCTACAGCAACTGGCGAATTTGCTCAAGCCCAATGGTAAAACCTGAAGGCTATGGATGGAATAGTCACCCAGAGGCTCTTATAGCACGGTACCCGCGTCACGATCATGAATGGAGACAGCTGCCATATCTTGAAGCAAGAACGCTGGTATTAATCAACTGGATAATTTGCAAGTTAAAGATACCTAAGCATGGTTGAAACTAGGTAGCAATATATCTGCGTATGTCTTAGCAGTTTAGGTCGAGTTGGAATTATCAGCACAAGACCAGGCACCCGTCCTGTCAGGCGACTCAATAATACCCTTGATAGAGCCATATGTTCCTGCAATCATCAGGAAGGTACCAGAAACAATGATGAAACCACTCCATCCTACCATCGAATACCATCGTGTGGTTCGCTCGTCCTTCCAGTGGTCGTACAGCCACATGCAACCCATAGGTTGGAGGGAGAGGAAAGTGCCGAAGATGGCACCGATCAGGGAGACTAAACCACCGAAAACAGGAATTCCGCTAGCAACTACGTAGGCGACAGTGGCAACAGCCGCGGTAGATCCGATCCATGTGACCCAGTGGATAGTTGTATTGGTAGTGAGATGTTTCGACCCACGAAGGATTCGCATATATATGTGCTTGGCAGGCAACTAGAAGAGTCAGCTGGTGAGCTATAAGACTAGCGGTAACGTTTCCTTACATGGCACAAAAGGATAGCTGAGCCTAGGAGGCCAGGCAGCGCAAGGCCGTAACCGATCTTCTTCATCAGGGGACCAGCCGAGCCGATAGCAGGAGAGGCAACGTAGGATCCGCATAAATAGTACATGATAGTACCGACGATGATGTAGACTACCGTGACAGTGACCTGGCAGACAGTCAAAGCTCGGGTGTAAAGATGAGGATCGCGCATCTCGGAGACGATGTTGAAGAATGCTGGGGTACCGGCGTAGGTAAAGACGAGGGTCGAGACGGCGGAGACGGCCTCGGTGAAAGAGGGATTACCAATGAGACTGTAATCAGACTTCCACGGACCAATCCCTTGTGGCGCGGCTGCAGGTCGATCTTGAAGGCCGACGGCGACGGTGACAACAAATACTATGGCGTGTGAGTTATTGTCAGTCGCTGGGGATTCGCGACCACTAACCTGCAATGATGATGCTAGCTGCGCCTACCCAGGCGATGAAACTGATGCGGCCCAGAGTCTGAATACTAGCTACACTAAAGGTGACAACTGCAGCGACAGCGACAAAGATGGCTGTGCAAGCCCCATGCACCGAAAGAGCGTTCAAGGCGACTGAAATACTAAGCATAGCCGAGCCGGAAACGAACGTAAAATCTAGAAATGTCAGTAACCGTATCACAACAACAAAGCACCATACTTACAAAGAGTATACATTGCTCCAAAGATCTCATAGCCAATTCGACCAAAGAGCATACGACCGACATCATCAATACCGTAAACATGACGATGTCGAAGCTTGAACACTCCAACGATGTAATCAGACCAAGTCGTCATGCCAGCAATTACAATGAGAAGAATGATACCAGGGATAAGACCGAGAGTGTGGAAAACAGAAGGCATGGACAAAACTCCAAGGCCGATCTGCGTTTTCATCATCAGGGCTGTAGTACCGATCCATCCGACGTTGCGGTAGTTGGGACCATCTTCTGTGATCTCGCCGAAGACGGCATCGTGCTCGATGGTATTTGTTTCGAGGACTTCGCCGTTTTGCGCGGGCGTTGGCGCAGGCTTCTCGACGTCGTACTTGTCGTCGGGATGGGTAGCCATGATGAAAAAAGGATGAGGAAATGAGTGGAGTAGGGACGAAAAGAAAGGAGAAATTCAGGTGGTTATCGAGCTGCTTATGTATCTGACTCGATCTCCTTGTTTCTCTCCATTTGGGAAGTTTAGCTCTTTGGGGTATATAGGTAGGTTTCCGGGGTATATTGGGAGATTTCTGGGGTAAGTGGATACCTTCCCGATATCGCGGAGAGTTGCCATTTCGATATTGACTGTCGGAAGCTAGGCGTCTAGCATCGTTCCGGTTACTCCGCTATAGATCTGGAAGTTTGGGGAGCTGTCTCCCTTCGCACTGCGGTAGTCCCCCGAAATTTGAGTCTCTGTGGTTAACCGGGTTTTGGCAGGATGATTATGGCGTTCTTCGATAAAATCTAACGTTTGATGGGTTTATCGAAGCTGCTGCCCAGTAGGAATGTAGGATATCACGAAAAAGACATCTATATCAGCGCTATCTCACTAGAGATATCGCATCGGTAAGTTTAACCGCCCATGATAGGACGGTTGTCTGGTAATTTTATCGCTGGCAAGTTGCGATAACATCGTTCAAGACCCGGTAAGACTTGTGATGATAAGTGTTTCTTTGCCCCAATACCAATCGTTTGATAGAATCAGTGTTCTGATTAGTTGAAATAGCAGAAGGTGTCTTCCACAAGGTTTACGGGGTCTGAAGAGATGGTCCACTTGAACCGTTATCATGGAGTGACATCGCTGACCTTCTGCTTAGCCTTGCGCCTGGAATGTCGCCCGCTTGGGTGGTCGTTCTTGGTGGAAACATGCCTATTTTGGAAGCTACAGCTAGTCTTTTCGGGGAAGGTTATAGGAGACGAGTCAGCACATTAACAACTGCCAAGATAAAGTAACTTCGTAATACCAAACAAACAGGCATTTATTCAGCGGAACCCAGTCAGAGTTGAGTTTAAACACGTCATCCCCCAGACAGAAAAAGAAATTCGCAAGCTGGCATAAAGAAAATGACTTGTCGGAAAAAGTCTCTGACTAGTGCAAAACACCAAAAGAATCGACAACGGCAGGATTCGAACCTACGCGTGCGAACACAATGCCTATGATGTCTCTAGAGAGATAGCAGGGCATCGCCTTAACCACTCGGCCACGTTGTCTTCGATTCGTTGGAAGCTGCGGGTTCGAGTTTTGACCTATCAAGGAAAGGTGTTCCAGATTACAAATTCAGAATTTTGACAGTATCTAGACTTGTGTCCGTCAAACTCGTTGACACGCAGGTGATCGATGGAGAATTAAGTGAGATAGCCATTTTAACTCGTCACCTACATTTCTCACGATATCCTGTATGTTGCAAGAAATTCAGTTTTATTAGAGAGCATCATTCTTTTTGCTTAACTATTTTTCAGCCTCCGATCATCTTTAAGGCTTCTTGGTGACACCCTTAGCCACAACCCAAACAGATACTGGTGTTACTCACATCGACCAAGAAGCATGAATTTTGGGGTCATGCTTAACCAAGTTCTTGAAAGGCGCCATAGTCAATGCTTCCAACGCGCAGCTTCGCAATCTTGAACAATGTTAGTGCCCTAAAGCGAATTCGAATTCCCTCTGGAGATGCTCAGATATTATAAGCTTCTTGTAAATTCGACAAAGACAAATCCTTCTGAGTACGGCCTCCATGTAACGATGCTGCTTTTCGACAAATTTACCGAGCAGCATGTTGAATTCCTCTCTTGGCGAGTTCGTCATACCTGCCAGCTCATATACGGCATCGTTCATATCGGCCCGGTAAAACTTTACCTCTTCTGTCAGCCTTGCCAAGCCATCATCAATTTTTTCATTATCTTGAAGTCCGCTGAATGCGAATGAAAGACACTCATAGCCCTCTGGTTTGACCCGGAAATCTTTTAGATCGAAGGGGAAGATATATCTCTGTCCCGATCGTTCGGAACCAGGCTGGCGTCCACGCGACTGCGATGCAGGGCCATTATCTTGAGAGACAGAATCTTCTGGTGATACGGCACTTTCTGGACTCGAACTCATCTGACCCAGGTACTCTGACGGTGCTGTACGCGAAGGACTTGACTCGCGTGCAGCGGAAGACCTGCTCCTAGAAGAGTGAGAAGATAGAGGAGGGGGGCTACCGTGTGAGGACAAAGGTGGCCTCGAGGTAGGGGACGCACGTCCTGATCTATGAGACGAAGCAGTTTCCCCTGAGTACGATGATGCAGGGGCAGACGAACTTCGAGTGCTTGAAGACCTATGGCAACGAGAAGAAGAACGCCCAGTGCATGACAACTTCACCGCTGTTCCTGACAGGTCAGAGTCTGCAGAACTACCATGGCGTCTCCTACTTCGAGGCATAGTTTCGAGTTCCGGTATAGTGATGTATAGAAAAGCTTGTTGATATTGTCTTTCGTATAAGGGATGGTAAGCCTGGTTGCTTTGTCGTTGACGTTTTAGATGTAAGTTGGTATTGCTTGAGTAGCGTCGGGAAATGAGTTGCGAGAAGCATCTTATATAATTCTTTTTTATCTTGCTCTTGTTCACAGTATGCGCCATACCGAGCAACTTATCATCATAGTCAGTGCCTCGTATCACCGAGGTATGGGGACATTGATTCGCAGCATTGCCCGATCATTGGTGTAGCATGCGTCTTGAATCTGCAGCAGTACAATCTCAGCTCACATGTAGCGGTTGTGAAACAACAACTCATACAAACTGGCTTTTAGTGGTACATGACTATTTTTCCAGCATTTGGATGACCAGGCCGATGCCAGCACATGGCAGCCCTTATTTAGGAAAGTTTTAAAAGTGTCGGATGCGCTGATAAATATGAGTAGCCATTGACAGCACTTACTAGCACCCACGAAACAAATATGTACAGTCAGCTGTCCTTGAGAGTACATTCCCAAAGACTTTAGTAAAACACTCGGCTTGGGATAGTGAAAGTTTACTATAGCACATCTGCAGGCAATGTAAATACAAGAGTGACTATTAAACCTATCTAATCGAGTGAAAAGATTATCTAAATTCCACGCGCAGCGGCCATGTCGTTCTCCAGAACCCTCCAAGCGCGTCTAGCACAAGCTTGTCGAATCTCAAGGTGCAAGATCTCATGCATGATGCCCACGTACTCTTCGAGAGCAGCTTGAAATTCCTCTTTGGAAGCACCGTACGATCTCAATGTTTGCTTAACCTCAAGAAGCTCCCTGTCCAGTCTAACCTTCTCGTTATCATTACTGCGACAGCTCCGTGCGTATTGTTCAGGATCGCGGGGCGGAGTGAAGAAGAAAGATGAACATGGCCAGTTGTGCACGTCTATAATAATATGATAGGGCCCTCGGTTTGGAGACTCATAGGGAGGGGGTGCATTGGCGTAACCTAGAATTGGTGACTCGGCATGCGTAGGAGGAGTGGTTTCACGGGAAAGGGAGTCGGATCTTCGCGAGCTTATCGAACCCTGCATGTTACTGGTATGTTCGCTCATGGTGGATTCGAAATGTAGAAGAGTAGCTTAAGTGTGCCTTGAGTAATGACACAGGTAGTATCTTTGGGAGTGTTGAGTTAAATGGTTATCCGGGAAGCATGCAGCCAACTCTGGGCTTTATAGTTGCAGCACTACTTCCATTGGCAATAATTACTATAATCACAAGTCACATGTACTATCAACGCCTCACATTTAGGGTGGAAGGGATTCAGACAGGCCGACCCGACTCCATTCACGGCTTCTGCTTTCATCTATCGTGAGATAGACGTGAACAAGGCAGCTATTCATAGGTGACTCTTACACCACCAAGACTTGACACAAGATGGCCGTCAAAAACAACATGAAAGCAGCCTTTTCATCAATTTAATCAATGATTCATCATTCTTCTTTCTTATTCAGTAGGTGAAGCCCAGGCTACTTCGTCAATTAACCACTGTGCTAGGAACCAGCCAATTGCTAACAACTGTCTCTAATCGGTTAAATTCTGTCCTTCAGATGTTTTTAGAAATGCGAGAAGGAGATATCCCAGCAATAGAAGGCCAGTCTTTTCCTTTTTCCTTTTCCCCCCGGGCTCTCGACATACTCGCTATGACTTGCGGAAAATAAGTCTCCAGGTATTGTTGCAATATGTCTTACATAGTATGCGTTTGCCACAGATACAGTGAATGGATAGCCAGTCGGGATCAATCACCGAAATTACGTTACAACTCTGGGAGACAGGAATACTTGAATTGTTTTTGTTAACAAGATCTTGTTTTTGCTTCTTTACTCAACGATGTATCTCCGCTCTGTGATTTATGATACGCGTATCGAATTTTGGAACGCTAGGAGTGTTGTACTCCTTCTTACCTTAGTTACCCTGCAGATGGTGCTACGGAATTACGTTCTCTACTGTCAAAATCGCCCCTGATATATCTTCTGGCTCTCTTGTAAAACTTAAAACATAGATTATCTAGAAGAAATTACTAGCACAGCTATGCTGTTTAACTGGTTTCGCATTATCAATTCGTCCGCCACTGTCTAAAACTGCATACTGGACTCATTCACGACTGGCTTGATCAAAACAGGGAAACCCTGGTGAGAATTGAGACAACTATGCATTATGTGACATGTCGAGAAATACGGATGAACTATTTATTACCACCGTAATATAGATCTTACATATGATCGCTTACCATGTATCTGGAACACGGCATCCTTACCTTTCTCTACCATTACCGGTCGGTACTGCGTTAATGCGGCCAAGTCCGCCGAAAAGTATTCGTCGGGCCAAAGAAGCCCGATCCAGCTCCTACAACGGAGTTATGACCTGATGAAAAAAAAGCAATTATCCCATGAGCTGGAGCGATGTTACTTGGCGAGGCCCGATGCGTCATAGTCCATCACACTGTCACATTCGGTGATCGTGCTCTTGCAGGTCAACCTGAGCGAGCAACTTACTGACATGTCGTAAATTCTTGCCAAGGCACGGGGCGCAATGTTACTTGGATTCCATATACCGCCTTTCATTCTGGAGTCTTGCGCCGCAAGTTAAAGTGCAGGCATATTGTAACATTTGCTAGTGATGCTACCGTGATATCGTGCTCGGTCAGTTGGGGTGTGAATGAGACAACTCGGAGAGTGGCTATGCAGGTACACACAGTCATGGTCTGGTACACTTATCCTACCAAAGACAACAAGGCGTGAGCGGCAGAGTCATGATTGAGTTTGTTCTCTCCTCAACTGAGTCACAATTAGCGCGCCCAAGCCCTCGTGGTAAGAGGGAACCAGCAATGAACGCGCGCTAAAGTAAATTGAGGCCCCAGGATTAAGTGACCCCCTGCTTAACTGCTGATAGCAACCGTAGGCGGATGTACGGCTTACCTCCTTTTAGCGACGTGTCACAATACAGTTTGATTACTGGGTGAACTTGTTTTACAATCTCCATTATTTCTTTCTTTTCTTTTTTCTCTCTTTTCTCTCTTTTCTTTGTTCGTGTTCCTTCGTCTCCTTTGCATGCTGGGGCGCTGCTGATCTATGGGGCAGTTCAGCTCACCGTGGACAACGGATGCTTGTTCAGCGTCAAAACAAAACCACGGTCACCCGGTTGAACTGTTGGTTTCAACTTCTTGGCTATGAGCATGTTTCAGCAAGAGTTCGTCGCCGCAGGAAGAATGAATGTGGAGAGAAGGAAGACGATACTACGCTACGGTAATATGCCGTAAGAACCGTTCATAACACGTTTTTCCCATGTTCAAGTTGGTTTGCTTACCGTGTGGAGAAGTCTGGTAACTCGGTCAGTTGGCCTCAAATAGTACTAGTGCCCGTTTAAAATGGTGCCTGGTAATGCTAGCTAGGATTGCCCTTTTGGCGGTAAGTTGAGACTTGGGGCTTTTTTTTTCTTCTTCGACGCCGCTTCTAGAAAATCCAGCAAGGTTTCATCGTGTCTTCGCGCGTGGGGGGGCTGAATGAAAAGTACCGTTACATACAGTACGCGGTACAGCTGAAATTGGTCTTGTTTTACTCGTCATTATTGATCGATTAATTAAGATCGCCATACCATAGTTTCGGGATTCTTGGATGTCACAAACCATACACTCGGGCTCACCGAGCGCTACTGCTGGGCTCTGTGCAATTAAGGCGGCAATGGCATACATGAGGCGGTACTTGAAGACACATATGCCGAGTAAACATAAACTTGGGACGATGATCGACCACCATGCACGCACAGACACACATTGTATGTAAGAATTTTCTTCAACTTTGCAACTTCAATTGCAGTAAAAAACAAATAGATGATGGGGTATTCTTCAATGAGAAAAGTGCAAAAAAGAAGAAAAGAAAAAATAACAAACGTAACTCAGGCATCAAAGACATGACGATCCATCCAAGAAACCTGCGTAAACATAACCTCATCGCTCCGACAAATAGAAAATCTTTCCTTTCTTTTTCCTCGTCGTCATTTTTCATCACCTGGGATTCGAATCCTGGTAATTCGTTGATTCCGCGCTCGTGACACTCCCTGTCACCGAATTGCTGTTCAGAGACTCCATCTTTGCCATCTTCTTCCTCTTCTCAAATTCATCCAATAGGGCATGGATAGTGCCCAATGGGAATTCGTGAATCACAGGCCTTGTAGTTACCGGACATACATTGGACGGGTAATCTTTAAACTCCTCCATTGCGAGGTTCATGCGTAGTAGCTGTTTCCAGGACACGATGGCATCACCAATCAGAAAGGTTGGCACACTCGCCATGGCCATCTCTTCAAGGATCCAGCGACGCTGAAAAAAGTCACGACTCAAAAAGTCCCCGCAGCCGACACCACCGTCTGCTTCCGGGTCGAAGAGGTCGATAATTGGGATGGCCCACTCGTGATGAGGCGAGTAATTCTCTGGGTGGAAGTCTCTATCGCCAGGCTCCTGCCACGTTTCTGGCATGGCAGCGTCAAAGGCCTGGATCAGTCGCACACCCTCATCGGTCTGGGGGATCTTCAGACCGAGCCAGCCCACGACCATCTGTGCACGTTGGTACACGTGGTACATGATAACTCTACTCTTGGCATTCTCCCTCGAGTCCATCGAGTTGACACAGAGACAGTCAATCCACACCCTCAACTTTGGACGATCTCTTGCTTCTTTGCCTCCGATATGTCTCAGCAGATTTCTTAGCCATGAGGGTGACCTTCTCTCCCTGCCCAGGCTTTCCTGGCTCGACTTGGCGACTGCAGGGTAGAAGACGGCGCGTACGTGCTTGAGAGCTTGGGAGATGTTGACTGGGACGGGAATGAGGGTACGATTGAGGTTGATCCTCTCTTGGTCTGTGGGGTCGCCTAACAGCGATGATATGGCGATGAATTCGACATCGCGGCTGAGGGGAAGTGTGACGAGGCGGCAGATGACCTGATCGTTGATGCTATTCGCTGGTTCAATCTCCAGAAAACGCACCTCATCACGCGACGAGTTCAGCTTGGAATACTGTATCCTTGGTCGTCCGTACTCCGAGGCCATAATTGCTTATCTTTAACGAAAATCTTTTAGCGCAACGATTCTGTCTCGCCTCGCCACGCCTCGTATTAATTATCGTTCGTGGTTCGTTTCGTATACGGCAGGTTTTTTCCTTTGTTGCTGTGTCATACAAAGTAGGTAGTGTTGTTGTCTCTCGGTAAGCGATGTGGTAGGGTAGCGTCAGGCCGTCAGTACGAGGGAAGAGACAAGTGTGCACCAAAAGGGATTCGGTAGTGCAGTAGTCTACAGTTATCTAAAATGAAATCATCCAGTAGACAAGGTCCTCCTCTTTTTTTCTTCTTTTTTTCTCCCTTACCTGACCTTCTCTCCATTCAGCCCCTGTTCCCAGTCATGCTCCTCCACTTTCTTTCTTGGGTAGCGTGGAGTTAAGGATCAGTCCTTCAAACCGGAAGCGAACGTTATTTACAGCCCGCATGGGTTGCAAGGATCAGCCATCGGTACCTAACGAATGGGAAAACAGAGCTAAAGTAGACTGTGCTAACGTACAGTACGGCCTTGCTTGCGGTTTCCGATGGGAGGGAAAAGTTTCATGCAATTAGTACGCCCTAACACACTAGACTAGAGAGTCTGGAGCTGGTGGGAATACCTTTTTGATGCGCCTACATAACTCTGAGACAACTAAATGAATTTTAGTCTCTTGTTTTCTCACCTACCAGAGGACCGTGTTGCCGTAGTGTTCCCCTTGGTGACCCCTACGGGGCAGGCCCCATTGTAAGGGCCACCTAAGACCGCCGCATTGGGTTCTGATGGGTTGAATTATCTCGTGATTTTAGCCTCTGACTGGCTTCGCTTTTCGCAAGGACAACATCGTTTAATCCTCGGGCCGTCTCGCGCAGGGGCTTCATTAAGGACACGGCGGACTGTAATACACTAAGTGATAGCGTGCACTATCTAACATGACTGAAACTCCCATTTACGTAGTACATATTGTCATAGCAGGCAAAACATGGCATTGTTGGTTTTTTCCCGTCACCCGATGTTCGATATTCGTCATGTTAGAGGTCGATTGATTAATCCTCATCACATAGACTAGCTTAGTTACCTCCTCAATAACCGCCCTACGAACGTCATCTGTCTCATCACGCAAAGCAACGATGTCCTTGTCTAGTCACCTTTAGTGAAGTTTTTGAACTTGTTCTCTGTGTCACCGCTCAGTTGGTTCGCGCAAGGACGTGAAGAAAAGCAAAGAGGGCTAAATAGCCTCACGATCGGGAAAAAACCCTTGTTGTGACAAACCAGTCATCCGTCCCAGACCCGTGGCAATGGTAAGCCTCTCCGATTTCCGAATCCTATAAGCTTGTCGTGTTCCCTCGTGAAGTTTTATCCTCTCATCATTCAGACATTGCAACTCTTTTGAGTAATATCCATTCTTGCAACGTCACACGCTCTACACCTTTACAGAACAACCATGGTTCCATCAATCATCACACCGCCACCCAGCTGTATTGGTGGTCCCCCAAGCCCAACCAGTATCTGCTCTGACCACAGCGACATTGCCGACTATGCAGATGGCCGATGGGTCAGGTTGCCCGAAGCTCTATTTTCATCTATCATGGCTGTTGAGCCGCAAGTGAACCCCATGTACCAGACATCAAAAGCTTTGTCAGATGCCTGGTTAAAAGAGTAAGTTTATCGTGCATCGGTAATAAATGATAGCTGACAGACCATACAGTGCGTTGCGCATGAACGACAAAACAGCTAGCATCTGGAGCCGACTAGATATCGCATACATGAGTGCAATCTGTGCACCTAATGCCGACCTAGAGACCCTGAAGCTTATGAACGATTGGAATGGATGGGTCTTTGCGTTCGATGACCGTGAGTAATCCCCAACCAGCAACCAACACACCCCCATGAATTCGGGAAAATAAATAAGCCTTCCATCGGCCCGCTCCGCCCATGCATGCATGCATAAAAGTGGTGACACCAGAACAATGCACTAACAACCAACAGCTTTCGACGAAGGTTCATTCGCAAACAACCCCATCAAAGCAGCCGAAGAAGTCATTTACACGCTTGCTACTCTCGACAACATTCATCCCATAGTATCGGCTGAAGTCAACCCCATGCGTCACACCCTGCAATCATGCTGGAACCGTTTCCGACAGCGTGCCAGTCCCGCATTACAGTACCGCTGGAAGAAGCACCTTACTATGTACTGTATCGGGGTTCTGCAGCAGGTTGGCGTGCAGAATACTGCTTCGAGACTAAGTGTTGAGGAATACATGGATATGAGAGCCGGATGCGTTGGGGCGTATCCCTGCATTGGCCTTATGGAGTAAGTTTTTTTCATCCCCTTTTTTCCCCCTGTGATTCAATTCACGGACATCGTGAGGCTGCAAACAACTGGGAACATTACGCTTCGGGTAAGCCCGTTCGCCAATCCATGGCCAAGAGTTTCTGGCTCTAGCTGTTTATGTGGCTGTTGAGACTTATGCCCATTGGCCACGTGCCGACGATGTTTCAAAATCAGGACACAGACCAATATTACGAGGGACATATCAACTGACTCAGTTATGACAGGTTCGCCGAAGGAATTGACTTGCCGCAAGACGTCATGGATCACCCCTCTCTCGAAGCAATTTCACGAATTACATGCGATTTGGTGACCCTGTAGGCCTTATCCCGTAGAACCTTTTACTTGAAACTTTGTCTAACGTCTCGCAGGCAAAACGACTTGTGCTCCTACCGAAAAGACCTTCTCCAAGGTGAAGACAGCAACATCATCTTCATCCTCAAGGACCAGGGTATGACGGATCAGCAAGCCGTCGACAAGATCGGCGAGATGCTGTACGACTGTTACAGGCGATGGCACATGGCAATTGCAAATCTTCCTTTCTGGGGAGAGTGCATTGACCGGGATGTGTTCAAATTCGTCAACGGTTGTAGAAATATTGCTCTGGGAAACCTTCACTGGAGGTATGTATTGTACGAGGATGATTAAGGTCCATGACTAACTAACTTGTGCAGTTTGTACACCTTCCGGTATTTGGGTGATGAGGGTCCTCAGGTCAAGAAGACGCGAATGATGAAGCTTCCTTGAAGCAGCTATCTGGTATCGTATCAGCTTTTCTCGACTGGCATGGTCCACGGGATAGCGATGAGAACTTCTCCGGCCAGGAAGAAAGGATTAATAGTTATGGGTGTGTTAGATGGAAACGTGCAAACGTGTGTCTCTGGAATTAAACGGCGAATAAAAGATATCAAATTGGTTAATTAAAATGTATTGTTATTTTGTGTATATTCTTTCATAGCTGGCTGGGTGCGAATGAATGGCTAGTGAGGTAACCGATTTGAAATCAGAGTGACTGTACATGTTTCGAGGCGGCAAAGCAGCAGAGGTTTGAGTCTGTCCTAACGCTAGATGGGATGTTAATTATGGAAGTGAAGCTGACCATTATGTATGAGGCACGCCTTTCTTCTTACCCATTGCTTTGAGTCTTCATATTGTGACACAATGTCACCTGAAACCGACGTCAAGAAGGCAGTAGCCAGAGACGCGTGCTAACAGCTCGCAATTGAGAAAGGATGACAAGAGCAAAATGAGAATGTGCCGAGGATTTTCTACTTCCTGTTGATGTAGACAAAAAGAAAATGATACGACGCGGGCCTGATTCGAACAGACGCCTCCGAAGAGAATAGATTTCTAGTCTATCGCGTTAGACCACTCCGCCACCGCGCCTTACGTAATCGTTGTATAGTGTTTATTATCATGGCTCTATATACCTATTCTGCTATCATTGACAGTTAGTCTTGTCTTGGGGCGAGGTAGCTGATAGTAAACATAATGACGATCGAGAGGTTTGAGGTCTTTGTTGGTATCTATGGCTGGATGGCTATAGAAAGGGCAGTGAGCGCCAAAACTCGAATGGGTGATGGTAAATCTGTGTCAATACACATCAATTGGTAACAGCTGGCTCCATGAAAAAAGGTACCCAGTTTGATTCAATCACTCTACATTAGTGCCCTCTGTGCGAGATTTGATGTACTTGGGATGCTGGGATGACGTATTTCAACTACGTTCCGTTGTACGACTGCCGTTTAGACTGTATCTTCCATAACTGGAGACAATGGACTTACCCTGGCTCAAACAACATGGCAATCACAGATATGCGACTCTTTATCTCGGCAGGCCAGGAACCTCAGATAGACGAGTAATGTCCCTGTCTGCTTCGGCTAACTTATTGTGTAAATCATATGACATCATCACTCCTATGGTCTTTAGTAGGTGATCAATAAACCGTTGACGTTCAGCTACAGTAACGTTGTGGTTGCTTGGGAGTGGAGGAATTTGGTATGTGTTTCTAAAAGCTACAGCCACAACCAACCGCGGCTATTCCCCAAATTTGACTAGACCCTGATCGGCTGGCATGCCGCGGCTCCATGTGATCATGGTCAGATCATGAACCAATCCGTTATGGGAATAACTATTCACAGAAGAGGCATCTCAAATCAAGAAACTAACCAAACGGCCCGAAAAACGTCTACCACGTCACAGATATTCTCCAATAGATCAGGCGAGAAGGACCGATGCGATTGACCAGACTAAACCCAGGGGAGCGTCTGGTATGCGGGGGATGGGGGACCTTACCCCGGAAAACATATCGAGGCTAAATTCCGTGTCTGGGGTCGTCGACTTTATTGGTTGAACATTGGCGCCTGTTCTCGGCCTAATTTATACTATGGCGCGAATCAGAGCGGAAACTCCTGTTTTCTTTACTCGTGATCGTCACTCGAGCGCCGGTATATAATTTGCTGCAATCGTTTGGATGAGTTTAAAAGGCCAGCCTCATTTCCTATCAACGTTCATTATCAAGTCTCTGTGAACCGATTTGTTCGTTGATCATGTTTACCCAAGTTCTGTATGGCCTGGCCGCCGTGGCTTTATGGCAAGGTCAAGCCGTGGGTTCACCTAGCAAGGACAACACCCTTGATCGTTTCATCTCCAAAGAAGCCGACATTTCCATCAAAGGCGTCCTCGCCAACATCGGCACCGACGGCAAAAGAGCACAAGGTGCAGCGCCGGGTGCTGTAGTCGCGAGCCCTTCGCGAGAAGACCCTGATTGTAAGATCACATCTCTGTTCTTATTACCAATCATATGCTGACAATATCTGCAAGATTGGTACACTTGGACTCGTGACTCAGCTTTGACGTACAAAGTCCTCATTGAAAGATTCATCTACGGCGACAAATCTCTTCAACCCAAGATCGACGAGTATGTCTCTGCACAAGCCAAACTCCAAGGAATCACGAATCCATCCGGCAGTCCAGAGTCGGGCGGCCTCGGCGAACCAAAGTTCAACGTGAACTTGACTGCCTTCACTGGATCTTGGGGTCGTCCGCAGCGTGATGGTCCTCCTCTTCGAGCTACCGCCCTGACTCTCTACGCTGAGTGGCTCATCTCTCACGGTGACCGGTCCAAGGCTGTGAACAAGGTCTGGCCAGTCATCGAGAAGGATCTTGCGTATACTACCAAGTTCTGGAACCGCACTGGTTACGACCTTTGGGAGGAGGTCAATGGCTCCTCTTTCTTTACGCTCTCGGCGACGCATCGTGCTCTTGTGGAGGGCGCGGCGCTGGCCAAGAAGCTGGGCAAGTCCTGTCCCAACTGTTCCGCTAGCGCTCCTCGTGTCCTCTGTTTCCTCCAGAGCTTCTGGACAGGCGGATACATCGACTCCAACATCAACGTTAACGATGGTCGCAAGGGTCTTGACGCCAACTCCATCCTCTCATCGATTCACACCTTCGACCCCAACTCCCAGTGCACCGATTCTACCTTCCAGCCTTGTTCATCAAGAGCTCTTGCCAACCACAAAGCGGTCGTTGATTCTTTCAGGTCCATTTATGACGTCAACAAGAACAGAGGTAAAGGCAAGGCCGCTGCTGTTGGCCGATATAGCGAGGATGTGTACTACGACGGCAACCCTTGGTACCTGGCCACCCTCGCTGCCGCGGAACAATTATACGCCGCCGTCTATCAGTGGAATAAGGTTGGTGTTATAACCATTGACGAAGTATCATTGTCGTTCTTCGGTGATATTGTGCCAAAGGCTTCCAAGGGTACTTATCGCAAGAACAGCAAGGAATATAAGGTTATCATCAAGGCAGTCAAGGCCTACGCCGACGGTTTCGTTGCTGTTGTGCAGACTTACACTCCTAAGGACGGCTCACTGGCCGAACAGTTCGACAAGTCCACTGGATCTCCCAAGTCAGCTGTCCACCTCACCTGGTCCTACGCCTCATTCGTCAGCGCCACCGAGCGTCGCGACGGAATTGTTTCTCCCTCTTGGGGCGAGAGCAGCGCCAACAAGGTGCCCGCTGTATGTGAAGCTGCGCCCGCATGCGACACGACCATTACCTTCAGCGTCAAGAATGTTCAGGTTTCTTCTGACCAGAAGGTTTATGTGGTTGGTGGGTTGACTGAACTCTCAAACTGGTCGCCTGAGGAAGGCATTGCGCTTACTGCCTCAGACAGCACAAATGGATTGTGGAGCACAAAGGTTGAGATTACTTCTGATACAAGCTTTGAGTATAAGTACATCAAGAAGACGAGCAGTGGCGATGTTACGTGGGAAAGCGATCCTAATAACCGGGCAGTTACGGGTAGCAAATGCGGTAGTACTAGTACCCTTGATGATGAGTGGAGGTAGAGACTGTATCAGCAGCGCACCAAGCTATTTGGTACATAGTCCTGGTTCGTGTTCAATAGCATAATTGTTACAAGGCGTTGCGCTCGAGTGAGTCATGAGTCAATTAGAAGGTCCAAATATGATAACACCATTTGTTGATTAACGAAGATTCTGGAAATACATGGCAACAGGGCGACGGCCTTTTGTCGACTTTGGGTAGTAAGCCTTGACAGCCAATCGAGCAAGTTGTAGATCGGAGTCTCTGATACTACGACAAGGCTTTCCTATTCGGCCCTCCGACTGAAGTAGGAACTCTCTTCGTAGTTAGAGTTTGTATCTTTCCTTGAATGGAGAGTTGTCGTGATTGACCAGGCGAACTATGCAAGTTGAGCATAAAGTTTGCCTTCCAATCAATCCACTCAGATCCGGATTGTCTGGACTCCCGGTCAACATGTTGGTACACTTTACGACTTGGAATAGGATTGCAGAAGACGTCTTTCTTGGGTTAGGTTCAGTTCTTTGTCCCAAAAGTAAAATACTCACCATTTCAACATGATGTGGACAGACTTTGTCTCGAATTTCTGACCCAAAGCTTGAAGCCATTTCTCCTCTCAACATATCTTGTTGAAACCCCATGAGTATAAGATCCTTTCCCAGACCAGTCCCGGTATTCCTCCAATCTTCATCTTCATTCACACCCACCAGTCCCTTACAACTATCACACCTTGCACAACCAGTCCAACATGGCTAAAATCGATATCGCGAACATCGGCAATGCCAACAACAGCCTCAAATGGGTCATGGCGACGCTTGGCATCACCCTTGCCCTCATCATGTTCTGCGTCGCTACGTATAAATGTATAAAGAACCATAGAGACGAAAACAAGCACTTCGACAGGTGAGGTTGGGACAGAACGCTCAAACATCGATGTCTCTCAGGAGAGATAGTTCGAGGTGTGGCAGTGAGCCCCTCGAAGGAAACTTGGAAATTTGGTCATCGACAGTACGAAATTGTGTCTTGGTGCGTTCAAGAGTTGTGGTGCTATTCGAGCAGACAGCTCAGGAGTCGACCAATCCTCACGTTCGTTTCGTGTTTTGATTGTTTCTTGGCACTTTCTTTTCGATAGTAAGTCAAATGCCTCACATGGCAATGCCTTGGCTGACATTATCCTATTTCCAGCCTCTCCTTGTCGTACATGCCAGCATATTCTGTGGCCATCCACGACCTCATTCTCATATATGTACGTACTTGGTCATGAACCATTTGGCGTTCATAGACTCATCTTTTGCAGGATGGAAGAGCTGGAGGAAACAATGAATTGCGCTCGTGTCGCAACTGGAATATTGTCGACGGCCTCTTGTGTATTTTCAGTTGTGGGCATCGTGTTATCTTGCTACAGCAATCCGTATGGCGCACTCGAGGTGGCAACAAGAAATGATAGGGCTTTTTGCAATTGTTAACAGAATCATGTTGTGCTCCACTTCGACTCTTGAATGCTTCCATGTGATATGGTAGGTTTAAAAACGTTGATCGGGCTCTGTGAGCGGTGTAGTCAAATATGCCTGTGTATTTGATCAGACAAGAGCCGGGTGTATTGATTATAAGTAGATCACCGTAATTGCTCTGCTCCGGGACATCCGTCGAGCTCCATAGCGAGTCTACTGAGCCCCTGCAATCTCCCCGCCCAATCATCCAACCTCGGCGATCAATCCAACCGTTCAGCCCTTCTGTCTTCCACCGTGCAGGTCGACATTAATTACGTTTCATTAACTAAAACCCGTGGCGATCGTTCTATGACGGAATATTCTCACCAGATGCTGACCGTCGTAAGCATGTGCTTCTAGACCCTGTAAACCAGCCAACACATTGTGCGCGAATTAACCACGTCTCTAAACAAAGAAACAAAGGCCATGTAAGGGGAGGCGTTTGGCTTTTTTCCCAAAGCGGGGGGAGAAAAAGCCAAACTCGGTCTGCAGAATATTATACTTACTCGCCTGATGCCACCGCAAGTTGTCCTCCCACAATTCAACAACCAGCCAAATTTCATCATAATATAATATTGTTCTCTCGCGAATAATACTTTCCATGGCAAACTCAGAAGATTCAAGTACAAATCAAAATTCGCATCATGACGCAAAACAAACGACCATATGGGGTGTCATTCTCTGCGTAATCTTCATCATTATTGTCGCTGCCATATGCTTCGTCCATAGAGCACTGCGAGGACAAACCATTCGACAGGCGATAGAAGCTCAGTTGCCAAGACGCATCGTTACCTCAGGTCTGGGAAAGGAGACAGTGGAAAGCATGCCTATTGTCACGTTCAACTCTCGGATACATTGTCAGCAAATATCTGTTCCAGAACCGGCTCTCCTGTTGCCATCAGACTACTCATCAGGGACGAAACCTAAACGAGGAGTTAAGCTCGCAGCTTTGCGAAAGTATTTCACCATTCAGAAGCTTCCTCGTGACTCATCCGAGAAAGGCGGAAGTGGCACAACACCGCCAGACGACTCCGCGTCGGCGGCCTGCTCAATATGCACCGAGGACTTTGTCGAAGGCGCGAGACTGAGGATGTTGCCTTGCGGGCACTTGTATCATCCTCAGTGCATAGATCCGTGGTTGACAGATCTATCTCGCACCTGTCCATTATGGTGAGTCTACTGTCCGCGATGGCTCAACTGTAACTAACATTGTTCAAGCCGTGTCAATTTTGCAGCTTCCTCATTTACAAAATCGCCACCAGCATTCATCGAGAGCGTCTAGAAGGGATTACCAGCTGCCGCCCACAATCACGAGTTACGAGGTCTACGTTTTGCTTTAGAAGGTGCTTAATCGCGATACATTTCTTCATTCATTTGAGTGCTGAGCTAGGTGTTTGGAATGTTTTTCTTTGCGACTTTTAGCTCATAGTTCCTCGCTGCAGGCCAGTGAGTGTGCGTAATACAATCAACTGTCCTCTGTCTCTATTGCGGTATTTTCTCCTTGCAAATATGTGCAATGAGTACCTCTCATGAAACGGAATGTGGTATGTGTTAGCCTGCTATCGACAAACGCTATGTCGTCTTGCTTTCCTCCAGCTCTTGTCCCAAACAAGTCCATAGCTTTGAGTGCAGAGCTGTAAGGTAAACGTGAATAAAATCCCCTGTGCCAAGAGGCCGCCAACAGTGGTGTCTCACGTTGTCATTTGAAAGCCCCCAAATTGACTTGCTGGTCATGTCAGATGTCATGATCAACAGGGATCTCCGCACTCAAGACCCAGCATATTTAGCGCCACATGGTACCATTATAGGTCTTTGTGCTCACTGATAAGCTGTTGGCGAAACTTGTAGGCTACAATGGGTGCGCTACAAAAGGACAGATGATCAGGTCTGGAACAGTATCGCCAGGCTCACTTTCGCGCTTTGCCGGCAACGTCGGATGCGAAAAAAATGCCTCATACAAGGAGGGAACTTTGGTCGATGTCGCGTTGTTTACTTCGTCATTTTGATATCACTATTGGTCAAGGCATTTGGAAAGTGTCACAAACTGATGATGAAGTACCTACAGTACCTGGCGCTCCCCCCATCCCTGTCTTGTTCAGGCTCTGTTGTCTGTTCATTGGGTGGGTGCACAACGTTCCCGGCGCTAAAAAGCTTATTTATGATAGCATTCACTCAGACGTGTGCGACGGCCTGGCTATAAGCAAGATCGGGAACCTGTCTCGACGAAGGGGGGCTTGGCGCAGGTAGAGTACGACGAAGAAAAGCAGCAGAGTGGCAGCGCATCTGGAAACACAGTTGGGCAACTTGTATAGCTTTTCAACATAGGTTCGTTTCACACATTTTTTCTAAATTGAAAATTCCTGTCGAGATGGAGAAAGAGAATCAATACCAGCGTCGCCAATTATTTATGCTGGAATTGGGTTTGAATGGAGTTCAAAAATAAATGCAAAAAAAGGACATACATACAACAGTGGGGATGCGCTGGTCGTCACCGACTCAACTACTAATCCGCCCCTTGCGTAAGCCTGCACCCAATATTGTGTGTACAGGATATCGCGGGTTCAACAAGTATATTACCCCTCTATAGGCCTCCTACCTACAGTGGCCGTGACACTTCAGTGATACTTTTGCTATACTAGAGACATCAGCTAGATTTGTGTTGGTTGTGATGGTTCTCAGTCTATTACCAGAGTCACTGCTGCTAAATCAAGTGTCTTTGCCCCTTGCTTGTTGTCTGGGCCTGCATCCCCGTCTCCGCGAACCACCAGCATTATCGTGTCTCTTTGATCCATTGGCCTTTCGCCTGTTACTGGCTTTGTATCCCCAGTCTCCGATCTTTTGCAAACAAAATCCCGCCTTTTCCATGTCTATGGCTCTTTGCGCATAGCAGTTGATACACAGAATTCAATTTTCATTCCTATCGCTACCTCACATCGCATTTCTTCAGCTCTCATTATGTCGGTGAAAGTGATTCCAATACAACCTGGAAGGCATTCCAGGCCAATCTCGTAGTTGGTTGCACCATATTTCAGCTTGTGGCTTTTTGCAGTGGCCCGCCTAGTGTAACATTCATTTGGAAGCATATCTTTACCACTCACCAAATTATGCAGGTTTTATATCTCAAATTGCCTGTCTTGTTTTTTCTTTTTCTTTGCGGTCCATCAATCTCCTCTAACCTTTGAAGTCCGGAACATTCTCACATCTCAGTTCAACTCAGGTATGGAACTTAAGCCGTATCTGGCGATTAATGTCTCAGTTCAGCTATTCATATGCACCAATCGGTACCCGACTTACTACACATGAGGTAACAGGATATTACTTGAGAGCACCTGAAGTGTCTCCTTTCTCAACCATCATGGTCTTAGCTCGAGGCACCGTACGATAATCGCTCACATGAAGTAGTTTTATCTAGTTCGACGGGCCTGGCAGGAAGCGCAGAAGAGACCGTGTTTCACCTTTCTTGATGATGAGATATGGAAAGCCGTCTGCTGACGTGTGACTGAGACATTTCTACGCCGCTTTCCATTGTATGCAGTGTATATATCTTCTTGTCCTTGCTGTGTGTTGTCAATATAAGCAATTTATCTCTGCATCTACATTACTCAATTGTCAATTATGAGAATTTCTTCGTCAAGACCGATTATTCTACTTACGTGCATTGCGGCTATTTCGGTCGCAGTGCTCGCAGAGCAAGCCCCTCTCCCTCAATGCGTCACCTCTGACCCCTGCGAACCGATCATATGCGGTACCAAAGATGGAATCTTTGGTAGTGATCTTGCCCTTCTCGGGTCAAACTCGGCTCCTTGTACCCGGGGCAAGAAGAATGGCTGTGAGGTTACAGGTATCCTTCCTATTCTCGGGGGAGCCTGTACCGTGTGCGAGGATCTGACTTCCGGGATCTACCGGTCTTGCACAACAGCCAATGGGCAGCCAGGATGCAGCGAACGCTTGACGACAGTGAAGTGCGCTCCGGATGAGAATTTCACAATCAAGTGTGGAGGAGGAGGTTTATTTAGAAAACAATACCCCTGCATCAACGGCCAAGGTACTGCGGGGTGCCACTATCTGGACGAGAGTTATTGTACAGCTGGATCCTTTCCATCACCTACAGGTACTCCAACTTGCCAATGTCCCAATGGAATACCTAATGGGGACCAGCCTGCGCCAACTGGATACTGTCAACGGGGTATTAACGGAGGTGGTTACTACTATATTTGTCGTACTAGCTAGCGCATCATGAGTATTTATGGTAGCAAAGTAAGGACAGGAGCTGGAGTTTCAGTGTCGACTTTCGAGTCTTTGACTTTGCGATTGACAAGGCACAATAACAGCACACACCTAGAATGCAGTCTGTCCCTGGCATCATCTACCAACCATGTAACAACTTAGGAGGTGAAGAAATGGAATAGATTACATTGTGTTCTATGTAGATGCTGGCTCTGTGGAATATAATCATGTTTTTGTTTTTGCTTTATTTCACTATAAACATCGTTGAATACCGCAGTTCTTGCTAAAGTATATACCGGCGTGATGAGATGCCGACCTTCCAAAATGGTTAGGGGGATGATTTCTTAACCACAACGATTGCCATATTGGACCCAGTTTGAATAAGCTCCCTGACATTCGCCGAGTCAGCATTTATGCCGGTTACTCTCATGACGGCCTTGAGATGCACGAGATAACTTGGCAGGCTCCAGGCTGGCGAGAATATCCTGATTCACTCTGCAGCCAGCGACATTAGCCACGCTTCCATTCAGCTAGCAATACACCACAATGTCGAGGTATTTATCATCACTGAAAGCTCATTGGAGGCAAATCTGCTTGGTGAAGTCTATGACATCGACAAACATTACATCTTCACAGATTGCGTTGGCTCGGTCGCAGAACGGGTCCAATTTGTCACCGAAGGTCAAGGTGTAGATGTTGTTATCAACCCTCTGTCGAGAGAGTCAATCTATCAAAGCTGCAAATGCCTTGTACCACTTGGAAGACTTGTGCAACTCGAACATTATCAAGGACTGATGGACTTGACACGGTTTGATTAGGGAATTTCCTTTGTCCAGTTCAGCTTCGACTTGTTACTCACCATATTCCCTACCATTATGAGCATGCTTATGAAAGCGATCAAGACTTTGCTAGATCAAGGCATCATCAAGCCTGTATCTCCATTGACACATCACACCGCCACAGACCTACACCAAGCGATACGTGATGCGCAAAGGAAAGGTCACATGGGCAAAACTGTCATCACTCTTGAACCGAAGGATACCGTTACTCTACCAGCATCGGTGCGAAATATGCTGCGGTTGAAGTCCGATGCTGCATATGTCATTGTTGGCGGGTTGAGAGGGCTCGGCAGAAGCCATCATGCTGAGCTCTATTTCTGGAATCACCGGTAATCCTGGCCAGGCAAACTACGCAGCCGGAAACTCGTTCATGTACAATCTAGCGTACTACCGACGGCAGCAAGGGCATGTCTTCACAAGTCTTGACCTGGGTCCCATGCTGGACATTGGTTTTGTGGCAGAGCTTCAGGGTGTCAGCAATTTGAAAAAATGAGACCGTTGGCTTGCATGAAGATGAAGTTCTTTACTTGATGTCTGCTGCCATGCAATGCCAATTGCCCAGTCGTGGCAATCTTGGTCCTTCTGACGTTTCCGCTCAAGTTATCACTGGCCTCGCGACGGGAGGCCACGTTGCTGAACACTCACTCGATCTCTCTTTTGATTTTGCTGACCCGAGATTCAAGCAACTTATCTCTTCAGAACTAGGGGCAAGACCAGGCTCCCTTGACCATACGGATGCGTCAAGGGCTCTGCAAGAAGCACTAGAGTCTTTAACGAGCTTGAGGCAGGCCTCTGATGACATCCCTGATGCCATCAAACTTAGACTGGCCAAAGTAATGGATATAGATGCAACATTGAATCAGGAAAACAACCCCACAGCTACGCCGTAGACTCATCATCGGCAATGGAGATGCGCAATTGGCTTGCTAGCGAGATGAAGAGTGAGATAGGGATTTCTGACATTCTTGGGAGTGCCAGTATATTCGGTCTGGCAGATAAGGTTGCTAATCTGAGCAAGTTTGTAACTTGCTTAACTAGGTAAGT
This sequence comes from Fusarium aywerte, assembly GCA_013186375.1. Classification (NCBI taxonomy): domain Eukaryota; kingdom Fungi; phylum Ascomycota; class Sordariomycetes; order Hypocreales; family Nectriaceae; genus Fusarium; species Fusarium aywerte. The sequence goes on along the minus strand of JABCQV010000391.1, from coordinate 4,039 downwards.
ACTGAGATAGAAAGATGTCTTTTGTTATATATTTTTATTATATTTTAATTCCACTTTGCCAGGAGCACTAGAGACGTCGCAAGTGAGTCAAACTCAACTCGCCAATGGTTCAACGAAATGGCAGATTCGGGCCAACATGCATGCTACTTATGAGATTTGAGGCAGGTGGAGTGTATCAACTGTTCTTGACTGGAATGACTCGCCCTAAGTAGCTATTGACTATTACACAGAGTTTGAATTTTAGCTCCCTACTTAAACACACGCGCAAACTTTTCCATCACAATCATCTTCCCCCTTCTCTCCCCCTGAAGATCTCTCCATCAAGATATACTTGTACATCCATTCTCGCACGATTTGGATGTTTAACCCGTCCCAAAGGCATTCTGGGTGTAGTCATAGCTTGCACCCTCGGAAGTCGTCTCATTTTCATCATGCTGATCATCATTCTCCTGGGCCTGTGCGGCTGAACCACTTATCACAGGTTGAGTTGTAGAAGCCTCTTCACCGCTCGACTCAGCAGATGGTGCCGCAGCAGACGGAGTATTTTTTGCCGTAGTAGCAGACGCAGTGAGTGACGCAAGAGTAGACTGTTTGATGAAACATTGCTGGAGCGCTGCTGCAGTAACCTCGCTGATCACCACAAGGGTGGAGTTGACAATAGGGACAAATTCGCGCGTGGTAGTAATGTTGACATCGACCGTTACAATCAGGGGCGCCGCCTCGTAGACGGTTGAGGTATCGCGGCACAAGCCTATATGGTAAACAGAGTTAGTCGTGTCACAATTTAAGGTTAGAAGCAAACATTAAACTTGCTACTTACCCTCAGTTTGGTTTTTGACTGTTACCACAGAGATTGAAGTAATAACTCTCGTATGGGGGGGCATTGTCTAAGCTTGGATTAGCGTGTCTTTTTCAGAGTTTGAGTGTTATAATCAAGCGAAAACACCGTAGTGGTAGTCTTTGTGTGATTTTGGGTCACGTAAATGGTTTCATTGTGGTGGTGAACCACTTCAACGTTGGTTGTCTTTCCACACACCGAGATGTCTGGGGGACAATCAACCCTCCAGTCTCCTTCGACAGGCTCTGGATTAGAAACAGCGGGGACGATTCCTGCGGCCTGTGAATCTGCCAAAATTTGTAAGGAAGTCCGTCAGCAAACTTCTGGATGCTTTTGAAGCGGAAGAGGTTAGACTCACCACTTTTAGAAGCAACCAGACTCGTCAACCAAAGTATTGGAAGCAGAACTGCCCGCAGAACATAAGTGTCTCTCATGCTGCAGGAATTTTTGTTGACAAAGATTGAAGTAAGATAAAAGAGAAAATCGCTGAGGTACAACAAGGCTAGGTTGATGGAGAGATCGTGGCCAACTTGACAGGTTTGTGATTGGCGAGATGGGCAGGATCGGCTTCGTTTAAGTAAGTCACGGAGGGTTGCAGAGGAATACTGAATATATATTGCCCCTGCTTAACCTCCTTGGTTTCAGAGACATAGGAAAGCCCCGTGTAAATTATCGGCCGCCGTTCTAAAGCTCAGCTCTCCACAATCACTTGCGTGGCGCGGTCTTTAAAACGTTTCAGCGCCGTTTCCCGTAACGGGCGACGGTACAAATATGACAGCAGGGAAGGAGGATACTCATAGCTGGCTGACGACCACTTATGCAGTTATAATACGAGGCTATAGTCCTCGGCCGAGACCTGCTAGGGATACGATACAAACCATTCCTGTGATGAAGCGCTTGGTGGTGATGGAAACATGTAAAGAAACATTCAGCCAGCCCCTTCCTTCCAATAAGGGAGAATGTCTTGAACTCTTGATTAGAAAACACTATGTATTGCCGATCAATGAAGCAGAGACGATAGGAGAGATTACGCGCCGTTAACATAAACGTTATACACCTGACACAAGTACCAAAAAATACGATGTTTATTTCACTGACATAAAGCTTTACCCTAAAGGAAAGAGACTGGCGGTAGCACGTCAAGGAGGGTACAGCGCCAGCTCTCCTGATTGCCCACCATCTATACGTGTTTTCAAACCAATATCTCTATTTTATAGCATCAAACAATCCCGCAATGAGTCCTGCCTACTTTGTGGACATCCAATTCTCGTTATGGTGAGAGTAAATAACTTTGCAACGTCATATCTAGGCCTCAGGTCTGGAATCATCTAAAATACGTATTTCTAGTAACCCACGAACTCCTGCACGCCATAGTCCGCGGGTCATTTCCGTCGCGCATGGATCAGTTACAAGACGGGGGATGTATAGTAGATATGGCGGCTTATGCGTTGCACATCGTGTGTTCATCGATATGCACGAGAATTCTCGAGAGGAAAGGCTTGAATTACAGAAGTCTCTAATAGGCTATACCAGTTACGCTTTGCTTGAATTTGTTTGCATACAGTTTCGTTTCTTAAGGAGGTGGCTAGCTGGAGTCTGGTATGGGAATAGCGCCGGTATTTGTGGCTGGCTGGATGCGAGGGAGATGGGAAATAAGATATTGCTCCAGTGGCCCGTTACGTAGTCACTCTTAGTTCAGAAATGAGGATTACCAGTCCTCGATACATAACCTCTACAGACCACTTGGTATAATATTCCGCACTTTTAGATGTAGTAGTCCGGTCAACACCAAGCCACGGAAGAAGCTTCTTGGGTTTATACAGGTTCATATACGATTTATTCGTCCGGGTGATCAGGGAAATGCGTGTCGCATTCCGAATTAGCAACAAAGTAAAACCCTATACTCTGAAACTGAGAGCTTCCAAGTCCATTGGTGGTTATTCATTCGTCAGCCCCGCTACCTCACGTACATAGCGTCTATCAAGGGATCACATATAGTTTCATGCCACAGCAGTTAAGTCTTGAGAAGCAGAGATAATAACTTCTATGCTCCATAGGTCTCATTTCAGCGCTCATTTTGCCGAAGCTAGACATCGGAAAGCTAGAGCCAGGCGAGACAGGAATCCAGGCTGCCTGAAGTGTATCATCTCAGCCCGCCACATACCATCGCCACATCACACAGCAACATATTGCAGACTTGTACACCAAGACTTCTACATGTAGAGACCTTGTACATCTTGACTCCAATACCTACCGTATTCTGGATCTTATATGCCTACCCTACCCTCCTAGTTCTGTTGGCAAAACCGCCTACGTGGCGGTTATACCGGATGGAAAAGGTATCAGGAGGCATCAAAAAGAGTTACTCTTGAAGCCACCTTAGCATTTTGGGTGCTGAGAACCTTGCGCCACCTGGTATATCACATTTGAAACATATTTTACGCCGACATAACAATAGAGCTACCTAGTTCGAGCCCAGACCAACTCTCCATTGGCTATTGTCGTCTTCGTGCAGCATTACCCCCTCCTTAACGCCAGACCATCATGTCCGAAGAGCTGAATCTGTCAAGCAAGCAATCCCATCGAACAGAGGCCTATGTCTTCGATGACTCTGAAGAGGACCCTGGGTGACGGCACAACTACAAACCTGGCCATTTCCCCTGTATCAACAAAATCATCAGCAGTCACTGTATCGACAGCTTTCACCTACACTTCTTTCTGCTTTAACTTCAGTACATTACTTCCAAATCCCACTATGCCTTCACCCAAATCCTCGCATTCTCCAGAGGTCCATTCTTCCCCAATTAGCTCACCTTCGATTTATATATTTAATTTTATTTACGTATTTGTCAATATTAGTTCTATTTAATCTAAGAAATATTTTATTACAATATGTAAACAGCGCAGCGAGTTATATATATATTTATCTTAGTTAGAGTTCAGTTGCTGGGTGTAACTTCTATAGTACTGAATTATTTAGAGTGTTTTTAACCTGCCCGGGAGAGGGCAACCTTATTTGTAATAAAACTAAGTAAAACTGGAATCTTTAGGCATATATATCAAAAGGGAAATATATATATATATATGGTTCATTCTGTTCGGTGATGGCTGCGTATGGAGTTAGCGATGTGGACCCAAGGGGGATCAGGGGGTCGATTGACTGACTGCTTGTTGTGTTAAATTGGTTGAGGGATAAAGGAG
>JABCQV010000390.1:0-45036 GCA_013186375.1 Fusarium aywerte | reverse complement strand
CTATAAGAGATATATATAATACATATAAGAAGAAAAAAGGGTCCTTTAGATTTACCTAAAAGAAAGAAACCGAAGCAGGCGAGGCAGAAATGATTTCGGAGTATCGGAAACGGAGAGGCAGAGACAAGAGAGCATAAAGATTGATTAGATCCAATACGTTGAAGCAATTCGACCCACATGCTTGCTTGCTGCTCCGCCGTAGAGAACCACTACCCTTGACAGCTTGTAGTTGAAAGGGTCCCTACCACAGTAGACTGCAGAGAAGGGTTTAGTGAGGTCCCCTCGATGGGGTCACTGCAACCTTTTTTTCCGGCTGTTTTAACGTTGTGTTGAGGAGAGGAGAGCCATTGATGCAATTTGTGTGCGAGTGAGAGTTTCAAGAGAGTGAAAAATTATGGTGGTAGTGTTTTACGTTAGGAGTTAAAGATTCTTTTCTTTTGAATCGCAATATAAACAAATGGTGATGTCCATATTGGAAAATGGAATTGCTTTCTCATGTCGATCTTGCTGAGATGGATATATTAGAGGTACCTACTAGTGAATGCAATGCCTTAGTCAGCGGAGATCAAGTTTTCCGTCAAAGGCGAATTGGCGAATGGCGAAAGTCAAGGCGACCTGAATTGCTGGGGTCAGTAGCTCCTGCAGCGGCAAAGCCTCCACTATAAAAGTTCCAATCCGAAACCTAAACCCACTGGGAAAGCTTCATCCCGATGGGTGACTGAGGCAAGGCAATGAGGCATCTCGAGCTTTTTATTGGATCTTGATCTGCTTCTGCCTCTGCCGAGGTTTCGACAAGACGGGACAGGACAAGGGACGGGACATTGCATATCCCTGGTTGCAGAGAAGATGGGGTAAAAAAGGGCCAAGGCCAAAACCCAAATGGCAAACAGAGAGACCCTTCAACACCATTGGCAAATGCTGTGAATACCTTAATTATATGCTTATCATGACTATCAAACGCTGTTGCAACTGGGCTGTTCTCCTTTGCTAAGAGATTGGTAATTGCTGTTGGCTAGTTCATGTATATAGAGATACATTCCAGCCATGAATGCAATGCATAGCTTATACTCACCAGCCTTATTAATGATAATTGACGAGGCTGGTCTTGATCTCAGCTTGAAGAAACGTGCATAGAACGTGGTCAATTGATTGACTGACAATGACAGATGCTAACCGGACATACTTTTGGAGAGAGATGTCTACAGAGTATTATTTATGCACTGGAACGGCGTATTCGTTAACAGCCACTGCGAACCAGGATGGTTGTTAATACAATCATCATCATCATGGACTCATCACAGAGTTGCATTTATATATGTACAGATATTGATGTGTGCATGAAAGAATACACAATATTCGTGAGTGATGATTCAATGATCAATGAAAAGTAAGTATTGGTGGAAGCAGGCAGATGTTTGTTTGCAGCTCTCCTTGCAACGGTTGAGATTACAATCCGTTGATCGATGGATATCATGATCATGATAAGTGGAGGCTGGGCTGGATTGTGGCTTGCATTTTATTGATCGGTTGACTATCAGAATAACAACATGGACGAGGCTGCTCTAGCTCTGCTGATCAGCGTCTGGTCTGCAGTAACGGTATCCCAAGAAATGGGTAGTCTTGTACAGTAGTTTATTCACCGCGTGGTGATAGAGTTGAAATACCCGTCGACAGGCACATGCTGCATGTCTCACCCACCCACTGTGCAGAGCGCATCGCGTCTCTTGAGTCGAGGTACTCGTACTCTGTACTCTTCACCTGTCTTGTCTTAAAGCTGATAGGATGAGGTTAGCGTATCGGGGAGGGATCGAGGAGGAGCTGATCCAGATCCACCAGGCCACGCAATTCAATTCATGTCACTTGAGACTTGTTGTTGACGTGCATTCGCGTCGTCTAAAAAAAAGTTAAGCCGCCCCCCATGTTTTTCCAACACTTTGCTTGATCACCGTATAGAGAGCCTTTCTCAACAAAGCATACAGAGGTTACAGGTGGAGTCATGCTCCTCTCTTTGCCTTGGCTGGTCCCCCGGTTCTTAAAATCCATCATTATCATCATCCATCTTGGTGACCTAGATACGTAGCCTTGAAACAAAATAAAGATGAGCAGTTATGACGAAAGGTTCAGGCGATGAAGAATTTGTCCGACCCTTGGTAGAAACCTGCAGACGGATGATGGGAAAAAGAAAAGAAAAGAAACAAGGGCTACCGGGTTATTGGTCGCCTTGTCTTGATCTTGTCTTACCGTGTCTTAAACGCGCTTGCATACCTAGGTACTACTTATTGGCAATGACAACAACAAAAAACAGCGGAACGGGGAGTCGCATATCTCTGTCTGTCTGTTACGGCCCCCGGCTCAGTGGAGAATTCAACGTCGACTCCATACGAAGAGTTGCAGGGAAGTTCCAAGGAAGAAAACAAGCTTTGCGTTGGTGTTTGATCGGGTGATTTTGCCTGCGAGCCTGTCTGCATGTGTGTGTGTCTCTCTCTCTCCGCTTTTGAGGCACAAGAATAGAAACCGTAATCCAGCCCACCACGTAAATAAAAACTGTGTCATGATCACCCACGCTTCCCCCTCAACGCTCATCGAGTTCAGTCGAGTTTTTTTTTGTTGTTTTTTTGTGGGCGCCTGACGTGAGACGACGAGAAAACAGAAAGCTAGCAAGTCCCAGCCCTCAGCTGCAACTGTGGCTACAGTATTATCAGCTATCGATTTCTTATTACATAGAATTGGATTGGATGCACATAGACGTTTGCGTGATGGCAGCTCAGCCCAAATAAATAAACTGTCAGCCCGCATCTGGCGCTCAGCCACTCTACCCATAACGAATGTTGTCATATATCTCTTTGACCTTGGCTAACTGTTGATTATCCTGTATTCCCATATGGAATCCGGGTAGCCCTGTCCGTATCCGTACTCCGTCGGTCGATGCATCGACGGAAGAAAGCTGTCGTGGCAATGTTACACGGCATTATACTCACTCGTACAGTAAACGAGTTATGATGACCTCCAAGGACGGACTTTACTTCTTGTTCATGTTTCAAGTCAAAGACAAGAAGGCTAGGCGGAATAACTTCAAACTAACGTTAGTGAGTATTCATTGATTTCCTCCCTGTGCTCACTCTATCTCGTCTCTCTCTCTCTCTCACGGGTTAAGCCCCTGATAAGAAGCGTTGGCCAAGTTAGATTTTATCTAAAAAGACCAACCCAATCCAATCTACACACTCAGTCAGCCAACTGGGGCTAATAGAGGCTAGAAGAAAATAAAATATAAAGGAGGACCGCTCATGAATCTGAGTTTTTTTTTCTCTCCTATCAAGTGTCGATGATTTTCACTCAAATCAACCGCCGTACCTGAACTTGACCCGATCAGGTTTGAGTTTCTGTGACGATGAAGTCTGCTAGTATTCGATTAGGTTGCATACTAGACCACAGTGCGGCTGCACAAAGAGACTTGACCGATCAATTAACGTAATTAGTCAATTATCATCTCTTTTTAATATTAACCTGTATGATATCGGGCGGGTTCTTGACCAAGTTTTGACTGCAGAAGTTACATACATATCCACATGTCGTGAAGCCCGAGTTTGGCTACTTACCTACTTATCCAGATCTTCAACTCCTCCTGTAGATCAACGACGTCAGTAAAAAGACAAGGGCCTGTTTGGAGGGGGGATGGGAGAATAAGAAAAGGAAGAAGATCAAGAGATATCGAGAAATGGTAATTAACTAGGGCAAGGGCTTTTGTCCCCTTGTCCTGTCTTGTCTCTCGCCATTCTGGACATGGACGGAAGTGGGAACTGTTATCGTCTATGTATTATTCCGTAGTCAGTCTTGTTCATCTCAGTGGAGAATAAAGGAAGGTTCAGTTCAGTCGGCTACCGTGGATCACAGTGGAGGTGACCCCCCTGTAGTCTGTGCCCTCAACCCCCAGCCCGTATCAAGCCCAAGAGTCCAGGGGTGAATGGAAGGGTCACGGCGGGAACGGCGCAACCGAACTACCTTAACCTACCAATAATTAACCTTTCAGCTTTGTTCTGCTTTCTTTGAGAACCAATATCCGAAGACCCCGGGCAGTATAGGTAAAGTTGTGATAATACAGATATCATAAACAAGGCAGTCAATTTCTTAGAGCGGGCATTAATTGTCTACTGAGCCCAGATGCTTGCGACTAATAAATGCCAAGCAGACCGAGCATCATTGAACCCTTATCTCCACAAGAACTCCAGTATTTCTTTCTAGTCTAGACACTGGAGACCGGCTGTACTGTGCGTATAGTATATCATCAGGGAGATTAATAGAGCAATGCCATGACTCTGAATCCATAGTCAGGAAACACCAAGGGGTTTGGCACGGATCAAATGGGCTCACTCTCCGTATTCTGATACCTTTCTGTCTGTTTCCGTGTTTGGCAGGAAGACAACATTGAACCGTTAATAGTATAAAAAATAAAGAAATTAAAGAAAACCCTCCACTTGCGTCTCACCAATGAGTATCATTTACTAATTCTTACAGTATCGCATAAATTACAAAAATAACTAAGCCTTGGCCAAGAGCGTAGATCATCGACATTGCCGTTCGTTCGTGTTGGCACCGATCCTTGTGGTGTCGACGTCTTCTCCCCCCTTCTTTTCCACCCATGTACAGTATGCCGGGCATGTTCGATTTCAACAAGGGTGCAATAAAGAATTCGAACATGATCACGGAATTCCCATAACTTGGGACTCAATCTTGGCGTGAGAAATAGCAATATGATCTGTGAAACATCCAAGTGGTTCAGGATCAGCCTGGTTCATTCAAGACCAACAAGTACCTAGCACCTTGAGGCTTAGACTATCTTGTGATAAGAGGATTCATCTCCATCTATCGCGCACATCATCAAATTCCTCAGGGCTGAAGGATTCTTAGGAGCGAGCATTGATATAAAAAATAAAAGAACTGAACAACTCCAGATCCACGAAACAGCGCTATTAACTGAAAGTATGTATGTATTTGATTGTTGGCTGACATCTCCCAAAGAATGCCACGCAATTTCCCCCTTTAGCGCACCGGCTTCTTTGCACGTCTGACCTAAAGTGATTGACTTGTTAGGAGCATTGAGCAGGCGCCGTTTCGTACAGAGGCTGTAACTAGTCTAGCTGATTTAATTAATATCGGAACTATTGAGCCTTTTGGCGGCTTTGCCCGTACTGGTTTGACCTGCCACACCTCTTTGGAAATTGGAGCCCAGCCCCAGCCTCAATATCAGTAACAGCTGTTCCAAAGAGATGGAGGCTTTGGAGTATTGTTTCGGATATCTCGAGACTAGTTTATGTTTTTATTTGACCTTGTTGGTCGGGGTACATGCGGTATAAGTCATGATTCGGGTTTGACTTGATTTCATTTGGTTTGGTTCGGTGAGATCTGCTGGGCTGTAGTCTAGCTGCAGAGGACATCATCATACAGCGCCAACTGAAAGTAACATGACATGATGTGTATATCATTGGCACTCGCGCTTGGAGCGTGGCCCGTGGCCATGGGTTCAAACCTCAGCGGTGACGGCGGTTCAAGAGACAAGGATTATTTGTATCTCATGCTAGCGAGGTGGTAGTCGGGACAAGAGATACGGGCTGTACAGTAGCGTAGCTTGTGTGAGTGACGATGGGTCTGCAGGGGCCGGCCCTGGCTGCCATTCATCATGAGCCAAGAGAAGAGGCTGTTACTATTACCGGAGCTTTTTTTCTGCTTGTGTGAGATCTTGAGGATCTGATTTTTAGTTTACACGATACTGGCAGGAGTTGTGAGCGTGGAGCTGTTGACAATAAATAGTTGCATGTTTACGAATTAATCTGTTGATGTTTAGGTATGGGGCCTTCTTGAGCTTGGTGTGGTTGTAGAAGAGAAGTCGGGTCTGCCTAGGTACCTAGGTAGCCATGTCTTAACCCATCTCGTTATTCATCACCTGTTAATAATTTTGGGTTCTCTTCTTGTTTCTGTTTATCCTGCTTTGCATCTATATTAAAACTTGATATCAATTAATTGATCGCATCCATCGTAAAGACAACCAATGAATGCCACATTCGCTCGCAACCTCCGAGAAATGGCGAAGCTCCCGTTAGGTACAGTAGGCTCTTCCTCTACTCTATCGAGACGGAGACCGTGCGTTAGTTAACGTTAGCGACCCGACGGGGATCCATAACTAAAAGCGTTAAAAAGAAAAAGGGCCCCATTTACGAAGAACTGTGCATCTGCACTGTGTGTGTAACGCCCGATCCCTACTCTTTTTTTTTCCCCTAGTCCTTAGTTCTCAGTTGCCTGTGCTTTTTGGTCGTGCTTGTGCTTGTGCTTGGCTTGGCTTGGCTTGGCCTGCCTTTCCTAGAGGTGCCTACAGTACTGTACATACATCCATCCCATATCCATCCTTTTCATACATGGATCCAATCCATGACCTCCTTCTTGTCGGGCCACTCACTCCATATCACTCTCCAACTGACTGGGCTGGACTGCACTAAATGAACCTGGACCTGGACCTAGACCCGGACACGCTCCTCGCTTTCTCTCTCACGTTCTCGTCTCGTTCAAACCTCACCACCACCACCACTCGCTTCTTTCTTTCCCCTCTCCTCTAACTTAATCATCTTTTCTGTTATCGACGTTAGCCGTCTGTCTGTCGTTGCCCCATTGAAAGAGTTTTTATAATTTTTTTTTGCTCCAAGACCAAGACAAGACAAGGCGTGAGATCATCTCCGTCTTTAACTTCATTCTATACATACATGCTTTCAACTTACGCTCTTGCCTTTGCCCGATCGTCTTGTTCCGGCTTCCACCAGCCACCTTTTTACTCCTAATACAAACCAACCCGTCCTTCGTTTCTGGATTGGAGATCATATACATAATGTGAGTCTCAACTCAACCTCTTTTTTCTTTTAGTCTTCAATGACATATGCCGACCTCCAACCACCTGGTTTCCCGTGTCTCTCTTTCTTTCTTGCTCTTCCGTCGACCTGGAACTTGTCTCGACTCTTCATTCCAATAAAGCTTCTCCGTCCTCGCCTCGCCTCACACCCCTCAACTCTTCATGTTACTATCGCTTGTTGCCTTCCCTGTATATACCAATTATTTACGTGCCCAACGACTGCGACGACCACGATCTTCAGTGCATTTCGTTTATTGACCTCGGCTGACTTGCGAACCTGTCGTGCAGTTACCCGCATTTATTATACGCATCTTGCTTCCTTGAATCGATTCGGCTTGAATACCCTCGCCAGCCACCAAACGCACTGAGACCCGACCCGGAACCCTTGTTTTATATTCTTTTCGATTCCATACATACCAGGTCCACACTGCCGGCGTATATCGACTGCTCAAAACACCAAATAACTCGTTCAGAACTCGGACTGTTCCGAGCCTCTTCTATGGGTTGCACCTAATCCGAACCATTATTCCCATCATACCATCATAACTTCTTCTACATGCCTAGATTCGGTGTTGCGTTCAACAGGCGGAAGTCAACCGCTACCTCCGAGGATTTCCAGCATGGCCCAGTGACACTACCAGAGGGGCAATCATCATTCAGAGTTATTGAACGACCTGACCCTTCGCACGGCAAGTCATTTGACGGTGGTGCCAGGATGGCCAGGGCTTCTGGTGGTTACATTACCAAGCCTAGTCATCTGGAACAATTCGACAATGAGGATAACATGTTTGCGGACCTCAAAAGTGGCAACAGGTGAGTTTTTCCCAACTATCACATCCCTGCCTTCTCCTGTGTGACTCGCCGAGGAATGTGTTGCACGGCTACCGTTAGGTCGGTCGGTTTGTCTGGAAAAAAGATAAAAATAAGTCATGTACCCAGGCGCTGACACCTTCTCAGGGGAAGTGGGGCATCTAATACGACCAAAGCCACATCAACTGATACCTCCTCAAGGCACAGCAATGCCTCAACCGCTCCATCCTCCACAAATCTAGATTCTCAAGACGACTCCAAGCACTCTCAGAAAAAGAACCAGAAACACAACAAAGATCAAAATCTGCACGATATTGCTCCTCGAGCCGCTGTCAAGTCCAGCGGGTCCGGATTTCTGAACCGAGCCGGTCGAACTTTTTCTTTTGGCGTTCAGAAAAAGCATAACGCTTCGCCACCAAAGATCGACAACGACATCCCACCCGTCCCGACCATTCAACAGGATGTTTATGGTGGAAGATCTCGAGGCCTGACCGAATCCACAACCAGCACTGCTACACCGCCTAAACTGGACATGGAAAATAATGGTATGGACATGGGAGGGGATTTTGGTTCCATGTTTTCAGCATTTGATAAGAGAGCGAGCGTCGTTGCTATGAGGGCCGACGGCTCTGCCGCTCCTCGATCCCTTACTAGCAACCGACCTATTCAACCTCCTCCTCTGAGCATCAACAAGGCCAGCAAGGTTGAGCAAGACCCTGAGTCATGGGGCCGAAACGAAGACGATGGCCTACTTGGACCCCAGCCGGGCTCCCCTGAACTCGACGACGTACCACCCCCCGTTCCGCGCCACCAGAGTTCTTTCAAGACCTCAAACCGACCGTCCGACATCATCGAAGATGAAGACGCGAAACTGTTGCAGGATTCCATCGCGGTGGGACGATTGCTTTCCGAGTCCAGCACCTCTAACGCTCCCTCTGGCCGTTACCGACGAAACGAAGACTCTTTCTCGTCTTTCGAGAGAAAGCCCCTCAACTCCAGCTTTAACAGAGGCGATGACAACCTTTTCGAGGGAACTTCAGCTCACAACTCGCGCATCACCAACCGCCTCAATACGCGAAACCCTAGCCCACCACGCACCAACAAAGTTATGACACCAGCCCAGTTTGAGAAATACCGAAAGGATAAGGAACGTCATGAGTCTAGCGACGCAATTCAGCAATCGACCGCCAACGATGATGACGACGAAATCAACTACGATGATGATGAGGATGAGATTGAGAAGTCCAAGCAGCAAGCGAAGCAAAGAAGAAAGCAGGAGGCTCACATGGCAGTTTATCGACAACAGATGATGAAAGTCACCGGAGAGCAGCCTGATATGCAATCTCATGAGCGACCTGGCCTCGCCAGCTCGATGAGTGCTCCCCAGCTTCATCTCATGAAGACGCCGTCCCCTGGACTTCCAGCTGGTGGTTCTGACGAGGACGATGATGAGGAGGTGCCTCTGGCCATTCTCCAGGCCCATGGTTTCCCCAGCAAGAATCGACCGCCGGCTCGACTGAGCGCCATGGGCTCAAACCCGAACCTGCGAGCATCTACACAGTTGGTACCACCACGACCTGGTTCGGCCATGGGCGAGAGCAGCCAAAACCAGCGTCACTCGATGCTTCCTGCCTTTGCACGTAGCCTCCCTCAAGACCCCTTTGTAGGCGCCAGTATCTCAAAGCCTGCCATGCGTGAGTCGTTGACTTTCAGCGGTGGTCTTCCTGCTTCTGAATCTCAACAATCTTTGCCTCCCGGTGGCTTGGTCGGTGTGATTGCCAACGAAGAACGCTCGAGGGCCATGCGACGTGGCGGCCCCAATGCTAACGGTCAAAAGTTTGTTCCTGGCATGAACGCGCCACAAGGCCCTCCATTCGACAACCCTCAAGCCATGATGAACGCCATGAGTGGCATGTACAATATGCCTGGTATGGGCATGTCTCAACAGCAGATGCCCACGGCTCCACCCCAACTGACGGTCGGGGATCAAGCACAGCTTCAAATGACACAGCAGATGTCCCAGTTCATGCAGATGCAGATGCAGTTTATGCAGATGATGGCTACCAACAACCAACAGCAGCAGCCTGGCATGATGCCAACGATGCAACCTCCTTACGGCGGAATGTCTGCCGCTCAGTCTATGAACGACCTTTCATCGCGACATTCGATGATGCTCGAGCCGACTTTGGAGCCTCCTCGACGTATGGACGCTGGAATGCGTACCATGAGCATGGTCCAACCTCCGGCCAGCTCGTTCTTGCCGCCGGTGGGTGGTTACGCCGGTTCCGTTCACGGCATGCCCATGGGATACACCCCATCTATTGCTCCTTCTGAACGAAGCAACATTGGCCTGCCTGGTCGCTACCGACCAGTATCACAAATGCCAGCCGCTGCTGTTCCCGACCCATATCGACGAACCAGCACCATGTCTGGAGCACTTGGTCATTGGAATGAGCCCAAGTCCAAGTCCACTATCAATGCTGTCAGCACTTCTGGTGATGGGTCAGACGATGATGATGAGGAGGGATGGGAGGCGATGAAGGCAAAGCGTGATAAGAAGCGCAGCATGTGGAAGTCAAAGAAAGGATTGGGAAGTGAATTTGGAACCATGATATAATCAAAAGGTCAATATTGTCGAAACTATTACAAAAGAGATGGACGTTAAGATTGGTTTATATGCTTTTATTTTTTGCATCTGGATATCCACAGGTTGGAATAGCTCAACCTTCGTTCGGAGAGCCCCATACAATTGTATATTCTAGAAAGTGTGCTTTTCACGAGGGCGTTGCGGGGAAAGATATGACAGGCACCGGCTCCATTGGATTTGAGTCTGGCGCATGATAGATACATCTTATGCCGGTAATTGACTAATTGGGAGGTCACTTTTTTGAAACAATATTTGTCTCCATGCGCGCGCAATGGCCTTGCCTTGACAACTGTTTGTACGCGTTGATCTATAGTGTGGTTTCTCATTCATGTGTACATTATTGCTTTAACCATCAATGGTACCGTTGGCCCACTCCTTTCTCTTGACTCCCATCTCGACGGCTGCCAGACCCCAGTCCTCGCCGTGGTTATGACCCCTGCCGTCAATACCGGCGCGAGCCTTTGCTTGGTCCTCGTTCAGGACGGTCAGGACACCGAGGATGACGGGCACACCAGTGTCAAGCTGCACACGCATCAAGCCTTGGCAGGTCGACTCGGCAATGTACTCAAAGTGCATAGTCTCGCCCTTGATCAGAACACCGACGGCGATGATGGCATCGAAAGCGCCGGAGGAACTAGAGAGCGAAGAGAGATCGGTGGTAGAGGAAGCCAGAAGGTCACCGGCTGACGGGCCGCCAGTTGAGGTACCTTGGATCTGAGAAGCGGAGAAGAGGCTAAAGAACGACAATGGGTCAGTTACTTGTGCTACAAACAGAAAGACATAATGTGGGAGCTTACCGTTGGGTAGCGATGGGGAGCTCCCAGGAGCCAGGGCACGATTGAACGACAATGTTGGACTCCTTGACGCCAGCTGCTAAGAGCTTCTCCTTGGCGCCAGTCACAAGGGGGTCGATGATGGTCGAGTTCCAACGCGCGTGAACGATACCGATGCGCAGACCGGAGCCGTCGTGGTGTTGAGGAGAGGGGCCCTTGAGAGACATTGCGACGAGATCAGAGTCGAGATATGTTCAGATAGAGGTGTAGCTTTCGGCAATGGTTTAGGTTACTTTAATGGTAGAGCAGAAGCTTGGAAAGTCTGGAGGGAGGACGCGGGGCTCATAGCGGGGTTTGTAGGTCACGTCACAGGGGATAGTTGAGGTTGAGACAAGATGTAGGGACTGGTGAGGTACGTACCTGATCGCACCTTCCTAAGCCCTTGGCGATGATTGAGGTGGTGTCGTTCCGTTAGTGTTAGTACTGTTCCGACTTGAGGAAGGAAACACCATACGCAGTAATCATTCGTCTTCTTCTTCACGTGTTGGCTGTTTTTCTTATCTTAAGTAGACGGGATGATTCAATACCCTCTAGAATATTTCTCTTTCTTTCATCTTCCTCATCGCTACACCCTTTGCATTAATTCTTCCTCTTATACATCTCCACTAGCATTATCCACATGATCCATGATCCGTGTTAGTCTCTCGGGCAACCAGACGCTGTGTCTCAATACAGCATAAACGGCTTGTAAGCTCTTATCACACAATTCAATCTTCAAGAAATCTTCACCGCCATAATGTCAATATCTCAGTTGCCGCCATCTACGGCGCATCGTCTGAGGTCTTCGCATCAACTTCCTGATCCTCTCTCTGTTGTCAAAGAGCTCGTCGACAACAGCATCGACGCAGGTGCCACTACTATCGAAGTCACAATTGCGTCCAACACTGTCGACAAGATCCAAGTCCGAGACAATGGCTGCGGAATACAGGTTGAAGACTTCCGCTTTCTGGGGTGCCGTTCTCATACAAGCAAAATTCGAAATTTTGATGAACTTCACCAAAACGGCGGGAAAACACTAGGCTTTCGTGGTGAGGCCCTTGCCAGTGCTACTGAAACGGCTACAATCAAAATCACAACTCGAACAGCTCAAGATCCTGTCGCATCGCTTCTACTACTGAAACCAAAGACGGGCGGGATCAGTAGGAAGCAGCCAGTATCTGGCGCGGTCGGAACAACCGTCCAAGCTATAAACTTGTTTGGCAAGTTCATTGTTCGCAACGAGAATGCTATCAAGACGAGCCGAAAGTCTCTAGTTGACATCCAACGTCTTCTAGAAAGCTATGCGATAGCAATCCCCCATATCAGGTTCTCATTCAAGGTGACCGGCTCTTCATATCAGCCTTGGTCTTATTCTCCGTGTTCATCATCGAACACGCAAGAGGCGATCACACAGGTTTTTGGTCACGCTCTTACTACTCAGCTTGTCGAGGTATCATCTAATTCGAGCACTGAAGATGATTTGTCAGGAGAGCAACCACGAATCTTGAGAATCACGGCACTTCTGCCACGACCGGACAGCGATGTCCAACTGGTAAAAGGCAAAGGTGCCTTCATCTCAGTCGACTCGCGGCCCATTTCGTCAACCAGAAGCACAGGGAAAAAATTAGTGGCTATCTTTAAGTCGAGCATTTCAAAACTCCTCGGTTCACCTGGTAGTTCACGAGCGCCTTCCAATCCCTTTCTACAAATTAGCATCCAATGTCCCCCAGGCTCATACGACCCCAACGTGTCCCAGCTGAAGGACGAGGTGATGTTTGACAACGAGCCTGCAGTTCTGAGTTCTTTTCAGGCTCTTTGCGACACTGTCTACATTAAGGAAGTTGTGGACAGCAAAGCAATGCAAAACAAATCGGTGCCAGCCGGAAGTACCCTTCCACCTACAGCTGGAGCTCCGAAGACCCTAGCAGCAAATGCAGGAGAAGGAAAAACTCCTAACAAGATTAGAAACAACGTATTGCCATCCGACCAAGATCCTATCGAGCTCCTTAATGATGAGTTTGAGCAGTTACTTAGGGGGGATTCCGGTGCCTTTGGAGACGGCGAGAGCACTGCTACTCACGCTTTCACCCGCTCTCCTTCACCAAGCAAAACACGGCACCAAATCAACAATGCGATTAACGATGCCAATCAGAGCGAAAGAATCCAGCAGATGATGAGGACGAAACTATGCATCAATCTGTCCCGCATGGATAGTGATTCCACCGATTTGGATGGGACCGATGGGCTGATTCCCGTGCAAGTAACACCTCGCCGAGCAGCATCGCCAACTAAGGAGCGACTGCATTCTCATTCTCGACGCAGGACATTGACATCAGGACATCGCTCTGGAGATATTGGTTCTTATTTCCGTTCAGTGCGAGACGAACCCATCGTTATTGCAACAGACGAGACCGCCACTCCCGAGAACACACAACGTGAAAATAACTTGGCGAGTCCATCTGAAACTAATCGTCGTCCATTAAAGGAATTGACGCAGTCAGAGGTTAACACGTTTCAAGAGGAAGATGAGGATGAATTTAGCGACAGTGAATCACTGGTGGAGGTTCCTCCTGCCGAGCCAAGCCTTGGACCATCTCCTCGCACATCTCCACGCCGTATGGCTCCTCCTCTTATGCCAAACAGCCCCTTCCGACCACTCACAAGACCGCGGCAGTCCCCCGATTTCGACGCAGGCCTGGAATTGTTGCCGAATCTACAGACTCCTCCGTCTTCGGACCCCAGACGTGTCGACAACTTGGCACGTCATGATTCGCGCCGAAATTCTGCTAGCAATATCTTAACCAGAGGCCAACGGTTATCTCAAGGTAACGCGATGTCATCAATCAACAGGACAGGTGATCAAGGGTGGAGGCAAAGCCGCATTCTTCTAGGAAGTGGCCCGACTGCGTCCTACAACAGACGTCGATCCGACCAAGTTGGACGTGGAAATGGATTGGCCGGCCGTAGAAATGCCCCAACCAGTCGCGACAGCTCAGACGTACATTTGAAGGACTGGTTGCACAACATTAACGCGAACTCCGAGGACCAGGAAGGTTAGCAACCTTCCGGCCATGGACAACTCTTATCCCAAGCATATACGCAGCCTGGGCTGTCTGGTCAGGAGTCACAGAGCCAAATGCCTATCCATGAAGCTACTGCACAACAAGATGATACCCACTGGTCTCATTCTCTACAGGCACTGCTGATAAGGACACCACCGCCACCAGGAAAGAGACCGAACGACGAGACGCAAAACGAGCATTGCCAAGCCCTGGACTACGGCCGAGACCAGTGCAATGGAGACATTAAACCGAGACCAGCAAAGCGGCAACGACATCACTTGAGCATTACATCTTCAACTAGCGAAGAGTTAG
Source organism: Fusarium aywerte (assembly GCA_013186375.1). Lineage (NCBI taxonomy): Eukaryota > Fungi > Ascomycota > Sordariomycetes > Hypocreales > Nectriaceae > Fusarium > Fusarium aywerte. The sequence goes on along the minus strand of JABCQV010000390.1, from coordinate 30,501 downwards.
ACCCTAGGCGTCTTCTCATTAAAAGACAACGCATCTGTGAAGAAAGGGGACGACTGAAACGTGTTGCGTCAAAGAAGCTTCCATTTGAGATAATTCCACAAGACGACCTCACGGTGAATCTATCTATCAAGGCTAAGGTTCGTATGAACGAGCTCAGAAATGCGACTCTAGAATTTATGAGCTCAGGCCGAGCGGTGGAGCAGGATTCTGCCATACGGTTCAACAACATGGAAGAAGTTGACAGAGTGAACGAGCTGCTGAAGCATGCTACAGAATCATGGTTGGACGAGGGTTCGTTAATGGAGGTGGAGTATATTCTACGCTCTGGAGCCAAGGGCAAGTCAAAGGCATAAGTTCTGAGCCAAGGCGCAACGGTGTCAGCCTTATCGTGGGAGCTTCATAATGCTGGTCATTCAGATTTCGCAATTCAAATGGGGTAATGAAGGAGGGAACGAAGAAGAAAGGGCATTTGCTTGCTGGAGATTGCTTGTACGACTGAACGACTAACTAATTAAGGAGACCAAAGACAGATATGAAGCTACGTAGATAGTTAACTTAATAATGGAACTAAGGCTGAGGCTAATGATGTTTGAGTCAAAGACAAATCACCCCGATCTAGTTAGTGACATCTGCCGCGAGCCGCGGCTAATTCTGAAACACGGCTGAAGCGAATTCTCGGATTGAGTATGCAAATCATACAGTCTATGTTGTTTACCAGACGAGCTGTTTAAAGATGATGGGTGGAATGGAGAGAAGTTGCATCAGCGGTGAGATTAGGTGGGTGATGGTGTATGAAGGCAATCAGCGTATTGGTTGAGTGTTACGATAGGTGTGAGCAGACACATGTATCGTGAAGCGCATTACATGTCTGGAGATACAGTCGAGAAGTTGCAAGTCAAGCTGCAATATGCTGATCTCTGTGAGCCAGCCGCGTGGCCCCATGGGGACTCGGGCTTGAAGCGCGAGGCACTGCACTACACACCATCGCATAGGAAAGCACGATATCACGGCACATGTTATAGCACGATTAAGTTGGTGGCTGGATGGATTTGGGTGTGCTAGAATCTGGGAGGTAGTCTTAGATGATGGGGGTCCGCTCTCTAACTTACCTAGCTTAAAGGGACCGACCACTGGGCATTTCATTGCAACCCTATGATGATTCAGTGGTGACCTGGCAAAGCATCGAGATATCTACATGATTTATATTTGCATTTATATTGGTATTTGCATGAAGCTTTCCAACGGCGTGGGTGTTAACATGTGGAATATTGACAAGGGGAATGGTTTTATAAGCTTGGAATTTGCTAGAAGCCATCGGGGATATGGATGAATAGAGATGGAGTGCAGTGGAGAGGTTGGATGGGTACATAAGGTAAAAACCAGATTTCTAGCAACCATGATGGATATCGCTTAAAGGCGATGAACCAATTGAAGAAAAGAGTTAATATTCACGGTGAGGATGGGATGGGATGCTCAGATGGTTAATTGCCGACTAGCCAGATAGACTAGATCATCAGTATTTACTAACTCTTACAGTACACTACCTGAGTGTGGGTGTCTTGGTTAGGGGATCCATGGTGAATAAGAAAACTCTCGGGTATGTTGGGGTATTTCAAACAAGCACAAACAAGACAGAGAATGAATGGGATGGATGGATGGATTGATGGATGGATGTTGCTCAAAATAACACCCCCGAGTGGTCCGCCCACCTGTAAACTTTGGCACTAAATTAAGTTAACCCTGATAAACCGTCAGCGCAGGGCCGATCCAGATCCAGCCTGAAGAAAAAGGGTTGCCAAGATGGAAACGGAATTGTCAATGCTCATATCATCAGCTCTAGTTCCAGTGCCAGTACATTATCAGTTCAAGCTCGTATCTGCAATTGCAGAGTCGATTTGATGTTATCGTGGTTCACATGTTTGCTTGCTTACTCAGATCTCGTGAATTCAGCTGGACTAAGAGATCGTGTTTCTTGATGCGCCTACTGTATGACAGTAAGCAGACATGACATGGCGCCCAATAGATTGTTTCGAGATATGCAACCGGGCGGTTTATATAAATAGGGCCAAACCAGCACTCTACAGCATATACAACGTTGTATGAGAAGGAGAAACGCACAGTAATACGGTAACTTGATGGTAATATGCGCTCCGTTCCATCGTGGCTGTGGCTGACCCGAGATCGACTCCTTGCATGGCCTGGCTCATAAACGAGGATTGCGTTTAACCCTACTTTTCCATCTTGTAATTTAATTCAGATTATTGCCGAAAAGTCAATAATTCAGAGAATTAGCGGTTAAATATATGACACCGACTACTATTCCCATATCATGATACAGAACTGCCCTCATGAATTCGATAGGGGAAAAAGCCGACTAATAATGCAGAGGGATATTTATTAGTTTGGTAAGCGGCCGTTGCCCGTTTTAGTTGCCTGTCGAAATGGAAACCCCATCTGCATCTCGGATTGTATGTAAGCCGCACGCCATGACGTTTTATACCAAACGTCAGAGGCTAGTGCAGATTGGGATTGGAGGGGAATTTGTTTTACGAGAATTGCAGGAGACAAGTACCTGGTACTTTCACAAACCATCACTCACTCAACCTTAACTTACAGCACCTGAACCACAACGTGATATTTTCAGAAATAAATAAAAAAGTGATGTGTCTACGATGGTTAATGTGAATAGACTGCTTCACACAGGTTACACTTGATTACGACACTTATTATCTTGGTTACACAATGATTATCCCACCTACCTACTCCTAATAAGCCCCCATGGCCTGAGATAAAGATAGGACAGTGGAGGCTTTTAGCGTCGACCCAGCCACAACGTCCACCTTGGAGCAAGCACCAACCCCGATAGCTCCAAAATCGATCCTTCCATTCATTCCACAAAATCTCTCTCGAGGCCAGGTGTCGACATTTGTCGATTAAGAGTGAGTGTCTTGCTTTTAGAGCAATATGTTAGCAGCGATATCCATACTGTTTCACACAGTCATGAACTGATTGGGGAAAAAATGAAGTCAAATATTACTCAAGTGCTTGCAACACGTACTGTAAAGAAACAACCCACTTATGATGCAGATCCTCACAGGGGGATCGTCAACACTTCACACTTCATCTCAGTGACGGGACCTCAGTCCTACCTGAGGAAAGTTCTTACAGGTCGCTTCTAGCGTGTTTGGTGCTGTGGTTTCCCCGTAATGAACCTGAAAGTATCGGGTACTTTGACCCAACCAGGCGAACCACCCTTGCCATGATGGTGGATTAGTCCCCGTCACCTTTTCCCACTTGTCTCTTGCTCCATGTCTTCCCTGGGCGCCCCCAAAAAAAGAAAACGAAACCCCATCGCCGTTCAGGATCAAGGCACACACGCAGAACTGACACACGCGCAGCGCAGCGCAGCACAAGCACAAGCACGACCACACCACCTGGGGCTGTTGGGTCCCTCTTACCATTTTTTCTTCTTTTTTTCTTTTTCCTTACTTTGATCTGATCTGATTCTTTTTTTCTTTCCCTATCCTATCCTCCATCAGCCAAACCTTCAACCTTACTTGCTTTCTCACTCGCTCGCTCACTCGTTCAACCGTTCCCGTCCGTCCCATCCCATCCCATCCATCGCTCGACTTCGTTTCGCTTCGCTTCCCTATCCTGTGTTTCAAGTAGTTTCCATCAGCATCCTTTTCTAGGTAGCTCTAGTAGCTTTCGCCATTTGATCTGATCCGTGGCCGTCTAAAACTTATCGTCCGCTGCCGTTTCGAGAATTGCTTTCGTCGTTTGCTGGTTGGTCTCAAACCATCCGTCGGCTTACCCTTCCTCGACACCCAAGATGCTCTCAGTCTGAGCCACTACCAACACCCCGATCCGATCTGACTCGACTGCTCTCGACCTGACAGCTTCAACCTCTCCTGTCCGCCCTGGGCTTCTAGTCCCTATCGGCAATTCAGTCCTGATTACCTCAGCTTTCTGGATAACATATCCTTGGAGCTATGCAGCCTGGTCTGGCTGGTCAACAACTCGTCGATTGCTGCCCTCGCACACGCCATCACGGCCTCACTCAAGGCTTGCCCTGGGGGCGACATGTGGCACGGTCGTTGAAACGTCCATTCTCTGGCTCCGCGCCTGATGCTATTGCTACTGTAGATTCTTCTAATTACTCACATCGTCAGCGACATCCCACAATTATGTCACAGGTTGCCCCTCGACAAAGGGCATCGGTCCCTCGACATAGCACGATATCCAAATTCTCCAAAAGTATATTAGTCGCTCTTCTCATCGCCCTGCACGCCGTATCGCCTGCTCATGCCGTGAGGATCCCTTTTACAAACTGCCTCAGCGACGCCTACCGCTTGCACGAACCGGCAAACCTACAATGGGTCCCCTTATATGCCGATGCCGTATTCGATACCAAGGACGAACAACACAACCTTCGTGTCATTGTGTGGGGTAATGTCACGGGTGCTCGACCGAACACCAAAGTACCATCATCACCGGATGATCCTTCGTGGAAGGACAAGGATAATATCAACGGCAAAATCGCTGAGCTGCCCCAAGCCAAATACCATACCGCGACGACTTACTTTTCTCGGGTGAACTTCTTGACCTACGTCCCGTACAACAAGAAATCCAATCTCTGTAATACTTCATTGGTCAACGGCACATGTCCTCTTGGTCCTTACTTCGGAGAGGTCGATTACAGGTACGCGTCTACTTGAGAAGTTTGTTCGTTGGACAAATGACTGACCGAAAATTCATAGTGATGCTTACAAGTTGCCTTCCATTAATATCACTTGGGACGCATACGATGCGTATACTTTTGCGTCACTTTCGCCGAGCATGTCTATAGTTGACGGAACTCGGGAAGCGCCACAGATCGGCTGCGTTTCTATGGCCATAACTCCAGATCTAGGGGGCCTCTCGTGGCTCCTCAAGTTTCTTCCCATGATTGTGCTACTCTTCACAGGTTTCGCAGTCGTTTTCTCGGCCATCTTCAGCCCCTGGGGCTCAAGCGATATTTTCCATTGGACCTCCAATTATGGACGCGACGTTGACTTGCTCCGACTTGTCACCCCCGGATTTGGGGATTGTCTTCAGTATATTCAATTTATTGCACTGAGCGGCAGTCTTACTCTCGATTACCCCGGCTTTTACCAACCGATTGTTAGCCAGATGGCATGGTCGACTCTGATGTTCAACGAAAGCTTTGTCGCCGATGCCCCTTCGTGGCAAAGTGTCGTGGATGGTATCTATGTCACCAACGCTACCTACGGACTCCAGGAGCTTGGCCAGTTAGTTGGTATGGCAGAGAGTCAGGATATTTGGGCCGGCATGATGGTTTGGCTATGCGTATGCATCGCCTCAGTGACTGTGCTGGCCCAGGGGGTATTCGCAGTTCAGTGGTTGATTCGCAAGATCAACAACACACCCGAGGAAGACCTGCGTTCAAAGAATGTCCCCTTCTCCGTCGGAAACGCCGTGCGCATCGTCTTCAACTATTTCTTGTTTCCTATCGTTGCTCTGTCATGCTTCCAGCTCGTCGTTGCAGGGGACTCTCCAACTTATACCATTGCTCTCGCCGTCGTTACCCTAATCTTCCTTATCATTTTTGCCTCCTATCTCTTCTATCTTATCATTAGGACAAGACCGAAATCCGTCCTCTACGATGATCTACCCACTGTGCTTTTGTATGGCCCTCTATACAACACCTACTCTGACGAGGCTGCTGCCTTCGCCCTCATTCCTGTCTTCTTGACGTTTCTCCGGGGCATCACTATCGGTGCAGTTCAGCCAAGCGGTATTGCTCAAGTGGTGATGCTTGCTATCTGCGAAGTAATCCACATCCTCACGATCCATGCGTTCAGGCCATTCCAGCGCTCAACAGCGATGAACGCTTATCACACACTTTTTGGCTCCTTTCGTCTCATTTCCGTTTTACTAATGGTAGCATTTGTGCCTACACTCGATGTGTCTGAGGGAAACAAGGGGTGGATTGGATACATCATTTTGGGAATTCACGGTACGGCTTTGATCTTTGGTTTCTTCCTGAACGCTCTACAGACCATTATTGAAGTCACGGCCCGTATGCTCGGCGCGGGTGGGGACGATGCTCGAGGTTTGACCCGAGGAGGACTTACAAAGATCTTTGGTGCACGACAACTGTCTCGCCGCAACACACAACATCGTAACACTGGTCCATCCCGAGCCAGCCAGTTGTCGACTTCTGCGATGTTGGACTTGGACGAGGGTGGCAAGTCAGGATATGTCATGCCAAGCGGAAGGGTTCGTAGCGAGTCTGGCGCTAGTCTCGGTGGACTCATGAACCCTCGGCATAGAAGCAGCTCAGCCCTCGATAGCATCGACGTCTATCCTGGTATGCCGTATAACGTAGACAGCAGCAGTTCCTATATGCCTAACACGCCTGGAGAGAGGAGTACATTTTCTTTCTTGCCCTCCCCCAACGCTGCCCGCCATCATCCGACACAATCCATGGATGCCGCGGACCCCTACTACCGACCACCCAGAAAACGACGCGAGAGAACGAGCGGATCGATTCATTCGGAAGGACCTGATGCCTCTAGCCCTCCAGATGTCAATAGAGCTAGCCAGCCTGTAGGCTTGGGTGATCCTGCAGATATGGGCGCGGATATTTCTCGAGCAGCAACCCCGGCTCCTCCCCCTCCTGCCGGGTATTCTCAAGTCAGCATCCCTCCGAACCGACCCGATTATGCTACCCGCGAAGTAGACTTTTACTATGGCGTTCGTGGACCGGCCTTGAATTCAGACGGCCCAGGTCGAAAACTTGGTACTGGGCCTGCTGATCCTACGGGCCCTGTGGCTACCGCATCAGGATGGTTCCGAAACCTGTTCGGTGGTAAGACAAAGGAGAAGGGCAAGGGCTTCGAGGTTGTTAGAAGCTCGCGAATGCCCCCGGCCATGATGGCTAGGAATGGTGGAGAGTCACCCCCTGAGGGTATTCCTGTGGCTATGGGTGTGTTACGGAACGGACCCATCGACTCTGACGATGAAGATGAGCCTCGGTCAAAGCGGCCACCTGGCCGTCAGCCACAGAGTGCTCTTTTAGACGACAATGGCGATCCCCAGGACTCTGAGCCAGAGAGCCCTGTTTTAGAGCGACCACGACGCACCCTCAGTGTTGGCAGTGAGAGCTTTCCAAAAGAGCCGAGCAAGCCTCTATCAAAGGCGCCGCATATAGCACTACGCGAAGCTGAAGATGATGCCCCCGAGATTCCTCGCAAAAGCTCTAAGCGTGCGTCGGGCCACTTCGCAGGTAGCAGTGACCACAGTCACAGCCGGGCACCGTCCCTTAACTTGATGAACATGCCTGGCTCAGCAATATCTTTCGAGACGCAGTGGCGAGATCCTGATGCGGTAAGCCGCACTTCGAGTCACCATCGAGCTACTCTATCAGCGTCTTCGCGGCTACCATTCGAGCGAACGAACTCTCAGAGACGGTTGTCGTCCAACTCGTCCTTAGAGTTCCCCGGCGAATTCTCACAGATTGACATCGGCCCGTCAATTGATGAGCGACCAGCCAGTTTTGGCATGGTATCACAGCATGGTGTCAGCCGAGTTGACCCGTTGCACCGTGACGTGGATCTACTCGGCAGCTCCGCTGAGCTTGTAGAAGATCCTCCCTTGAGACCTCGCACTTAATCTTGTCATATTTCTTGGTGAACGAATGGTTTACTATTCCCCTTTGCGATTGCCCGTCATGACACACTCTCTCCTTCAACATAAGCATCGCTACACCCTTTATGGGTTACATCTAATACTATTTTCTTTTTGTTCGGTTAAATACTCTGTACACGATCTATAGATCAAGGTCCACAAGGATCTTGCACATGAGCACGCACGCTCACCTCTTTCTCTCATTTTTTGGTCATGAATCAAATACATTCGATCACAGTCGTGGAGACTTGCGAGGGAATTAAAGCTACGAAAGTACAAGCGAAAGGGCAGGCGTTTTATATGGATTTTCGTGGCATATTTGCTCTGACTGAGCCTGTTTATCTTCCTTTCTTTGTGTCTTAAGGGATTTGTACTTGTTGAGAATGTCCATACTAGCGTTGGCGTAACAAAAAAGATGGTCCGAGGAGCGGATTTACACAAGGGGTGGTCGATACTGAAGCTCATTCATGCTATCTACTGGTTTTTGCAGTAGATTATGTGGGAAATGAGTGTGGTTGGCATATATAATTTTGAAGGGGGTGGTCTTGTGATGATAGGGACAAGAACCAGGGTTTACGTTTGATAAAATCCTAATGGGAAGTTGTAATGATCTTTATCCGCAATGGCGCTTTCTGCTTGCCATGTGTTTGTGTTGTATGTAAGCTATTACTGAAACAGGATTTATACTATCCCATGGCTCTTCCTCCGTGATACCCGTTTCATCGTGTATGTGGACTACATTAGAACCTTTCTATACGAGTTCCGTCTGGGTATTTTCCAATTCGTCATTTTACCGTGATAAATCCAATACCTGATCGGGCCCTTCTCGCCGCTTCCTTGAGCGCTTGCTCCTCGACATCAGTCCACTTGACACTGAGGTCGTTCCAGTTTTTACCAGGAGTGTTGTACTCCTTGCGCCACTGAGCCTGCACCTTCTGCAGGCGAGACATTTCGCGAGGGTCGCCCGAACCGCTGTACAACATGAAGGCTGTGCAGGGCGGCAAGGCATCATAGATGCGTTGAAGGCGCTCTGAGAAGCGGACTAACGCCTGCTCGAGCTGGGATTTGTCTGAAGGTTCCTCAGATTCTTCGGGAGGGCCGCCGTCGCTGTTTGTGTTGTCGACGCGGTTGCGGTTCCACCAGCCTTGAAGGGCCTCAAGCTCTCGCATTCTCGCCCAAACAAAGTCGACGCCGCCGCCACGGATTTCGAGGCCGTCCGGATCCCCTTGTACAGCACGGATTACATTATGTGTCACATCCTCGTCGTTTTTACAACCAAGTTGATGTGTCGCACCGGCTCCTGCACCCTTAGAGGGGTCACCCCAATCAATAGCGGCGCTCGTCTTGCCCACTTCAAGGCCTCCCGCAGCGCCCCCTTGAGCCTTGTATGCGGTTCCAGCCCGTGCAAGACGACGGAACAGATTCTCTCCCTGGGAGTCAGATGTACCCCAAGTTTTTCCCTTTTCGCACTTTTGCTTAACAAGATCGAGACAGGTTTTGGCGTCTTCGATGCTGTCATGGCCATTTGCGCCACCTTTTTGGATTTCCTTTGACAAGTATTTTTGTGCGAGCCATTTCAAGGAGGACTTGAGAGGAGGTCCACGAGGATGAGGGTAGATGATGGAGGTGTCAATGATGAAAGGGTGAGAGATGCGAAGAGCCTTGGTGTCTGACTCTAGAGAATGTCCTATTAGGATGGTGCGAGGGGTCAATAGCTCGAGGAGTTTCTGCTGAATATCATGTAGCGTAGTTGTTACGGGTGCGAGCATCTCTTCTGTGATGCCAGAAAATTGGGTGACGTAGTCGATAATGGGCTTATCAGGCTTGACAAGCTCGTCAAGAACCACAGTGCCAAACCAATCGACTATGCTGATTCGCGTCAAGGAGAATTCATTTTCTCCAGTCATGCACATCTCGCAATCTAGAGCCAGCACATCTCGTCCAGCTGTAACGCTACCCTTCTGAACCTCATCCGCAGGGGGTTCACCATCTTCAAGTTTGTCCACATGCGTGATCACCCATCCAGGAGGGAGAATGAACAGGTCTTTGGCAACACCTTCCAGCATAGCCGGATGAACGAGATATCCATTTTCACTCAAGTCATCGACGGTGCAAAGGAATTCAGTGATGGGAGTCCTCTCATTCTTCCAGCCTTGGGGTTCGGACGCTGGCTTGGGACCCTTCTTCGCCCCATTCTTTTCCTTAGGAGCAGGGGCGGTTAGAAAGGCAGCCAGTGGTGAATGCATTTTTCCATGTCTATCATCACCTGGGGTTTTGACAGGCCATAAGTGTGTGAACATTTTTGCAAAAGGTTGCAGGGCCTTTGGTAGACGCTCTTCTTTCAACTCCCTGGGATAATAGTCGTCGGGCGATGTAGTAAGAGTGTTTCCTCCCTGTTCAGTATCATTGTATGTGTCGAAGTCGACTGTGTGCTTGAACATAGCTTCCTCGACACCAGGTATCATTATAGCCACAATCTTTCGGAAGGCAGGGCGATGAGTAACACCAATCCACTGGGGACCAGCTCCATCAGCAAAGATATAAGTTACTAGATCTCGTAGTTGGGTGATGTTGATCTTGGATTGGAGTCGCGCATTGGGTGAAAAGGCGATCGTGGGATAATTCTTGCCTGGCTTGGGAACCTTCTTGAGCTTCTTGGTAGCTCGTGAAACGACCTGCCACTCTCCCTCGTCGTCGGCCTCATGAGGCTTGGCACGCTTGAGACTGCTATCGCTTTGTGTCGAAGTCTCTTTCTCGAGTGTTGCGACCGCGGTTGTTACAGGTACGCCTTCGTCGAACTTGTCTGGCTGCTGGGCTGCATCTTGGTGCTCATTGGAGGAAGCCTTGTCGGTGGTATCAAGGACTGCATCGGCTCCTAGGACGGTAAGGGCTTTGTCGACGATTCGAGCGGCTTTTCTCTTTGCTTTCTTACCCATGGTGAAGTTGTGCGAGCGCAAATAATGCGCCGCTAGTTATAGAGACGTGAAAAGATTGACGTCGTGAGATTGCGAAGTTGCAAGGAGATAAAAATCATTGGCGATCTAAGTCAAGAATGCAGAAAGCATTTGCCATGCGAAAAAGTACGTTACCTTAAGCTGCAACCTGGGCGCCCGTACTGTAGGTGGTTTCCCATTTTTACTGGGGCAGACAGGCGGAAGGCTACGGAAAGTGGGGGGCAAGTAAACTCACTGCAAGATCGACCTGCTGAGATGCTCTACGCCCTCATAATGACAGTGCATCATTAACAGTACCTATATATCCCATGCAGGTCTTCACCTTATACTTGGTACCCAAAGATTCGTTTTTCTCACTGCCCAAAGTCCATCATAAACACTTCCAATCCCAGATTAGCCAGAGCATCAACCTGCTTCACCACAGCGTACTCAAAGAAGGCCCGCGCTTGATCAGCTTCAGGGTCCTCTCTCCAACCATTGATCAGCGATAACTCTTGTTCTCTGCCTGTCAGTTGATTTATCTCATCCAGCATCTGCTTGGCAGTGATTGAGACCTCCCACTCTTGCACGTAACCTCTGGGAACAGACTTGATGATCATTATGAGCAGCATCTGGCACAGCGACACCTGATCAATATCCTGAAGTTGTTGCAGAGCCCTCTGGTTGAAGTCTCCCTTGGACGCCACCGCTTGTGAGTTTCCGAGAGAGGTTGTGTCCGCTGCGGTATTGGCCAGGAGCTTGGCAACGAGTAAAAGACCCTTGATGCGAACCGGATGGTATGGTAGAACATGTCGGTAGGGGTCGCAGGATGTTGCGACAAAGCATGCCGTTAGCAAAGCATACACGAAGTTACCTTCCTCGGCGTATAGGATTGATATCTCTGACAGTAGCTGCGGCAGTGGCGATACCGCCCACAGGGCTTCAGCGACCAGCCCTTTACATCGTTGATAACGTATTCGTAGAGATTTTCGACGACTTTCCAGCGAGCTAGGCGACTCCTTCTCACCCAGTACTTCAGACAGTTCTTCACTGTACCTTCTCGCCGCTGAAACTTTGTTCGACTCTGTTGCGGCAGGATGTCGCCCAAGTTTGCCAACATCCGCGACTAGACTATGACGGTTCATGTCGATGATAGGTGAGTCAGCGCATACTTGGTACACGTTTAGGTCTTTTTCACACCTCAAACACGTGCAGTCAAAGAAGTATGGCGCAAGGGCTTGCCTTCGCTTTGACAGAGGGAATGTGTAATCTGGTAGTTTGTTAGTGAATATTGATATATTTGAGGCTCCAAGACATACCCGTGTAAGAGATTTCGATTTCATCGTTGACCTTGATTGGCTTTTCTGCCCTCAGTATAGCTTTCCTGCCGACAAACTGCACCATGGCATTTGGGATACAGGAGTGATTCGCCATCGCGAGCTTTGGTCCAAGAAAGATGCCCACTTGGCCCAGATCGGTGTCGTATCTATGAAAAGCGTTTGTTTGGATCTACAGGGTATTAGCAAACCGCTGTGTATAATTTTCATTTATCACATACTTTGCAGAGTAGATTCAGTGCCTTTTGCACCTCCTCTTGGCCAGTACCCAGCCCAGCAAAGGCACTCGCTCCCATAGCCATCATCTCCATATCTGCCCACTTCTCACTCTTCCTCCAAGACGCGACATTACCCTCCAGATCCTCCAATGCAGCACCAATCTGAGGCTTCACCAGAGCTTGGACAACCGCACGCACTGGTGTTGGCAGTCCTGGGCGCCCTTGTTCCGTGACCTTGCTCAGGACCTTGCACTCTTTGGAGTGGACGGCTGTCCAGTTTGTTGATTGACAAGAAGCATCACAGTATGACACGGCATGACATCGGGAACAAGCCCGCACTTCTGCTGGCTTGAAGCAGTGGCTGCAGATGGTGTTTATGTGAGAGAGCGACGGGATGAGGATCGTAGGTGTAAATGGGAGGATAATGTCGCCTGGAGCAAATGCTTTGGCGGAGAAGATGCCACGACCTTTGTGATGGGTTTTCACTTGAAAAGGTGCTGATTGATCCATCTAGATAAATATCGAGAATGAAAACAATTTGGTTCGGTGAAACTGGGTTTCCAAAAAGTAATCAATGTGTTGAATTAGTGCTGTTAGGTGAGTGTTGGGGGAATGTGTGGTGAAGTTTCCATGAAATTCTTTGCGCACTGGGCCATTCATTGTTCACATAGCGGGCCAACACTTCACCCATACATGTACCAATTTGAATCACAACATCACAGGACAGCGAGTTTTAGACATTTTACCAAGAATCAATATATATTTTTTCCCATTCTTCAAAAACCGGTTTCGCAAAAATCCTATAGTTCAACTCGAGGCGGAACCTTGCCACTCTTTCGCAACGCCGCAAGCCGGTCATTTAAGTCCCGGCTCCAATGGCTGCTGTCCCTCTTGTTCTCCTTCATAATTCTCGCAATGTGGTAATCCCAGCAGCCCTCCCCGGTACTAGTCTCATACACTCGGCACTTGGCATCGCTGTCTCGCTCTGTGCGAGGCCACTGTCCAAGCTTAGCGCCCATGTCCTCGTCCAAAAATGTATCGAGAACCAGCTGTCCAACTTTGCGCTGAGTAGTACCCCATTCGTTGCCTTCGGGTACGAGCACTTCTAGGAGGAGTCTCATGCCGTCGTTCTTGAGGAAATCTGCTCTGATGATGTCACTCTTCATGAGACCATTGATGGCTCCAACCTTGGCTTTCACCGTGGAAGCCAGTGTCTTGGTGTTGATAGAGGATGGGACATGAGAAGGTACAAGAGATGAGTACAGAGACTCCTTAAGAGATTTGCTGGAAGCAGGACACTGAGACTCCATTAGACCAGACCACTGCTTCGTGACCTCTTTCAAGGCCGCTGCGTTGTTTTGCAGAGAGGCCCCCAGAATAGCGGCTGCTTGATGATCACGAGGAGTGACACCCGTGGGGGTAGTAGTCTTAAAATCACCCATCATACAGAACAAGGCCTTCAACACCGCTGGGTCTTCAGTGACCTTGAGGCCATAGTAAATGTCATGGGACAGTTCCTCCATTCCCTCAAGCGCATCATCAAGCTCGTTGCCTTGGCCTGTCTCGCCAGCCTTCAACATCTTCATGGCTGTGAAAAATGGTTTGCCAACAAAGTCTTCATCCTCAGGCTCCTTGATTTTACCAATAGGCTCATAAGCCGGGGCGCCTTTGGGAATTTGAGGATCCTCCTGTTGCTGCTGGTCCACGACGACAACCGCTTGATCGACAGGGAGCCCCTCGAGTGCAGGGTTTCCCTCATCAGGGACGTTGATCTTGGCCTCCTTCTTACCGTTTGACATGTTCAGACGAACGTGGAGTCCGTGAGGAAGTTCTTGGTCATCGTGAACGACCTGAAACTCATCTGTTGCTTGGAACACTTTAGGGTAACAATCTTTGGGGTCGTCTGTATGGCAGATGAGTTCTACATCTGCGTTGGGTGAAGTTTCCGAGGGTGAGGATGATGAGGCGAGCGTTGGTGCTGCGAAGAGGCAGAGGACGAAACCCAAAACCAGGGCGACGAAGAGGGACAACGATTTTGCCCTAGAAGGAGCCATGGTGCGAGTATGAAGGATGAGAAGTGACGCCTCAAGAGGTGATCCTCGAAAAGGGCAAGGCCAAATAGTTTGAACCAGGGAGAGCTGTCGTCTGTATTAAACACTCGAGTGTTCCGTATATGTACCTGTATTGAAATGGATTACTCTGCAGAAGGTAAAAGTTGGCAAGCTCAAAGATAAGGGTAAGTGGAAATGGAAATGGAAGTGGGTATCGAGGGATAGAATGTAAGACAATGACAGACTTTTGGGATAGAAAAGTACGATAAGATTAAACAAATAAAAAACAAAAACGATAGACAGTTCTGTCGTGTTATATGTTGTATAAAAGCTTCAAAATATGAGTCAGTCGAACAAAAGGACACTTCACTTGTTTGATCATGAATCGAAGTCACTAGAAATGGCAACTTGTCACGAATAGATGGATCCGCTCAACAGTTAGTTACAGCGCTCGCGCCACCGCGGATGCTCACTGTAAAAAAGAAGTTTTGGCAATTTGTGATTGGTTCAGGATGTAGTTTCCGCTTAGTGATACTTATCACAGGTGGCTTCTATATACGTCGACCTCATCAAGACACAATTAATAAAACACATCATCCATCTTTTGTAAATATTCCATTTCAATCATTGCCTGATAACCAACATATACTGGTCACAAGGTAAATTGGAGCGCGATTATTGACTATGTCTCACAAACACATGACATTCATACCAGCCTTCCCTTTTCCACGAGGGCTGATCAACGTTGACGATGCTTTCAACGGCCACGATGATGAACAAACATAAGGTATTGAAACATGACCCGATAAACTTGCTCACTAGTAAAAATGGTCCATGTGACTGAGGGAGAATAAGTCAAAGGGGCTGTCCTCACTAGAAATAGCTCATTGTCGCAACCAGCTATAGCGGATGATTTGTCTCAGCGCGGCCCACGACCCTGTAAATTCCTCGCAAAGGGTCTCAAGGAGGCTGAATGCGGTAGTTGAAGCATGCAAATAATCTCATGTAATTCACTCACTTGTCATGAAGTATTATAAGTCAGAGGGAGTGGGTGGCCATTGAAGATAAAGATATATATATATATAAGAGCCAGCAGCTTAGCAGATTTTGGATATTGAGAAGCAGATATTCAGAGCAATCATCCCCAGTACTTCGATACACACATACATTCATTATCAAGATGTTGTCTTGCAAAATTTCCTTCTTTCTCGCCTTCTTCGTTTGGGTCTCTACCCTCGAGGCTGCACCAGCAATGCATCATCACCGCCATGGCAATCACCGCCTTCAAAGCTTGCACGCCGAAAGAGCAGCACTTCTTGATCGAACAAGATCGCATTCTCACTCTCACTCTCACTCTCACTGTGGATCTTCACATATCATGTTGGAAGACTCCCAACAGCCCAGTGAGAGCTTGCCAGCGCTGGTCGCACCTGACCGAGAAATGGATGACCATTCCACGACGAGGTTGACAGTATAGACTGTATTAGTAGTCAGTAGTAAGCAATATCATGTCATCTTACTCGGCTGTATTTACTGACATTAACTACAAGACCTTTGTGCTTGAGAGGAATTAAGATCATGGTTATAGCTAGTGAGCTGGCTCATCTGGCTGGGGGTAGTTTGTATTCGATATATGGATGTTTAATACTAGGGGATTTGATGATAAGCGTTGGTGGAATATCGTTACTATTTTCTACAGCCTATTATACTCCTTATGGCTTAATTGACTTGTTCTCATTTGTATAAGCATCATATCTGAAAATTACATAGCTAGGATAAATTATTGAAACTGTCATACAGTGATGTAGATGATGGAAGTCTTTTGAGATACAGTATACTACCGTCTACGGTGACGCTTCCATGCACCGTCTTATCCCCATATGGAACTCTGATTGGCTCCAACCGCCTAAACCCTCCACTGGAATTGGGGAGCTCTCCCTTCCATCTCCATTTCCATTTCCAATCTGATCTGTCCCTGGCTCATCTCTTCGTTCCCCCATTCATCAATCAAATCAAATCAAATCGCCCTGCCCTCGGTCCAACGCCCCAGCCGACCAATACGATCTCTGTTCCATTGTCCTTTCCGCTCTTTCCGTCTTCGACTATCGTTAAAACTACCAAACTCGAACCAAATTTACCGCTGCTTAATCCATCGTGGGAATTCAAGAGCTCTACTTTGACCAGAGCAGAGCTCGCTCTTTAGCGTATCCCATCCGCCCGCCTACCCTGGTCCTGTCCTACGAGCGATCTTCGTTCCCATCCCACCCGTGATGCCTTCTCCACGCCGAGTACGCCTACTGATCTTGGCGACAATCGGTACCTTTATCTTCATCCTCTTCTACACCTCTGGCTTTGACGCTCATCACGATGCCGAAACCTCCACCGGTCAAGAATTCATTAAGAAGACCCAAAATGCCATGAGCGCAAACGAAATGCCTGCTCCTGTGGTGGATTTTGCTACAGGCGAGAAGGCTGATGGACAACCTCACAATGATAAGGATGGTGATGGCGACATTGACGAGGAGGACAAGAAGATGGCCGGCGAGATGCAGCAACGCCTCAAGGCTGCTGAAGCAGAGGCCAAGGGCAAGGCGAACGAGAAGGGTGGTTTGCGACCAGACCCCCCCAAGAAAGTTGTGGGAGTTGGAAGTTCTGCAGAGGGACAGAATAAGGACAAGATTGTCAAGCCAGCCGCTGGAGAGCAGGGTGATGGCGCTGCTGTCGCCGCTCCTAATGCTGCTGCTGCTGTTGTTGCCGCTGCCGCCGATAAGAAGCCCGAGACAGAGACGAGGAGCAAGGTGGAACTTGAGGCTCGCGCGGAGCTTGATTCTATCCTTAAGAAATCACCTGGTACGTCAAGACCAAGCAACTAATAACAAGGCAAAGTTACTAATTATCACAACAGTCATTATCTTCTCCAAGACCTACTGTCCCTACTCGAAGAAAGCCAAGGCCATCTTGATCGAAAAGTACTCCATCACCCCCGAGCCCTACATTGTCGAACTAGACGTCCACCCTCAAGGCCAAGCGCTGCAAGACCAACTGAAAGAGACGACTGGACGACGGACCGTACCCAATATCATGGTCAACGGCGTTAGCTTAGGAGGCGCTGACGACATAATCGAAATGGACCATGCAGGCAACCTCGTAGGCAAGATTGTCGACCTCGGAAACAAGCGCGTCCAAGTTTCGGAACGAGCCAAGTAATTCAGTGCATACACAGCATCTTTTCTTTTCTATCTTTTTCTTCGTGCTCCTTGATGACCTGTCTAATCTTTATCGGGCTTCTGTACGAGGATTTTACTGCAGGGTTGGGTACGAACGGGCTGTTGTTCGGGTCTTTTGACAGCGCAACTGGCGTCTGGGCGTTTAGGGATTCCTTTTGTTTTGTGTTGTGTCGTGAAGAGGGGGCATTCAACTACTGCGTGATTCCCGACTGACATGGCGGGAGAGTCGATGATATTGATGTATACTATAGGTCAGGTAATGATTGTCAAATATGTAGATCTTTATACCCACCGGTTCGCATTATAAAATTTGAATGGTGACTTAACCAAGCATTAGGTAACTTGGGTGAAGCAATACTGGGCTAGCAAATAGACTTGGCTGATCAACCGAGGTAGTGTTTGTAACCAGCCAACATATGATTTTCCCCATTGGTTAGACGCCAGAATGACGATCATAGGTAGTTGTAGTATCATGACTCGTTTAGCCAACTCCCCTCATAAGAGCTGACTTGTTCATTTTGTACTATACATCATTATCGTTGACAGTGCTTTCCAATTTCAACATATCCCAGTTCCGTCAACTTAGTGTTGATTATACAGCCAAGAGCTCAGCGTCACGATGGAGCATGCACAAAGTCTAGACAGGATTCTCTTCGTCCCAGAGTTGCTGGAGTTGATTCTCCTGCACCTGGACATGAAGACGCTCCTTGTCTCTGCATCTCGTGTATGTCATTATTGGGCCGCGACAATAGCAGAGTCACCCAGAATTCAGCAAGCGCTGTTCTTCCAACCCGTGTCTCTGAACGGAGCGCAACGACCCGAGTCTTTTACACTCAACCCATTGCTGGTCGAGAAGTTTGGGAGATGCTTCTTCGATATTGATCGCAAGTCTACATACCTTCGAAGAGCAGACTCGTTCCTTCGATTACCCTGGGCTCCTGAGGGTTCAGATACAAAGCAGGGTCCAGCGAGGAGCCTGGCGTTGGAGAGGACGGATCGTCTTGAAAACTTCACTACGAGTAGTTCCAGCTGGCGACGGATGCTTGTGTCTCAACCGCCACCGCCATCTTTAGGATACTTCAAGTTTAACGTCGTTGATATTTGGTTCCACGAAGTCTTCATTACGCATATCGACCCAACATCTCGTTCGAAGGGCCTCACTATGGGCCAGTTATACGACATGGTGCACAGCACGGTTTGCGACGGGGGCAACTACTCTCTGTGGTACAGGGTAAGCTGGGACAAGCCGCGTGCATCGCACCAGATGGATGTATGCAGGGAGCATGTCACCCGGCTACTAGAGAAGACGAATGTGGTGGTTGAGTTTTACAGGCCGGACGAGTACAACGACGACTATGACTGCGGGCCGTGGGACATTAGCAGTGTGAAGGAGGCATTTAGAAGTGAGGATTGTGGTGAGACCAAGGTTGAGAATTTGACGGAGGCTGAGCTGCACGAGTTTCAGCCGCTGCATTTGGATTTTTCATCACCAATCTGGTGGCATACTGTTGAAGATGATTCAGCTGTTGATGTGGAGGGATGTGGGTATGGATATGATAGATGGCCTTGAAAGTATCAATCATGGCAAAGATTGGATTGTTATCTTCTGAATCCAATCCTCTAAACTAGTCTAGATAAATGGAACATGGGTATTTAAATAAGGTTAACCCCATAATTACAGCGCAGCACAGCGATGGCGCGGGGGTGTACCCACTAACACCACCTAAGCAAAGATCTAGACCCACCCTAGACCTAGAGGCCTGCTAGAGCTGAAAAAAAGAGGTGCATAAGGGAGGAGGAGGAGATAGAGTACAGTAGCACCTCATATAGGGACTGGTCTTATCCTTTCCTTTTTTTCTTTCTTTTTTTTTCTGTTTCTTCTTTTCCCTCTCAAGTCACTTTCTTATCGCTTTCAAGCATCAGATCTAATCGCATACACATAAATCCATCATAGTGTTTGACACTGTTGAACAATATACTACAATGGAACGTCCCTCCTCAAGCTCCGACGCAGCCTCCACTCTCTCAGGCTCAACCATCTTCTCCAAAGAAGCCCAAATCTCAGTCTCAGTCTCGGACTCACCGACAAAAGCCGAAGAAAACACTTCAACGAGTGACGCTTCAAAACAACGAAAGAGCGTGCGACAGCGTGTCCGTAATGTCGTCGCCGATCTTGGACGTCCACCGACTACAAGAGATGATTTGAAGAATGGCAATGTGACGCAGAAGCATGTTGATGTTGGGCCTGCTCCCGGTACGGTTCTGATGGGTTCGGCGACTGTTTGAGAAGAATGGTAGGCGGGATTGGAGTTTGGATTATATGGGAAGAATAGCACAGCACAGCACGATGCGACACGATACGATACCTTTACTTTATGGCGTTGGAATGGAAATTGAAAGGAAATTGAATTGAGTGGAATTGGACTGCATGCCCAATTGCCAATACTGAGTAGACAAATACACAATGACAATAAAATCAAGTACATGCAAGAGTCTTACATTAAGAACAACATTGTACCTCATTATCAGAAATCCACCACCACCATCATCATCATCATCATCAGCCTTGATTTCGTACATCGTATTACTGTACTCTATGTCGATCAGCATTGTCGTCTTACATTAGCAGACCTCGCTCACCCACCCACCTCGACTACTGTGTCTCCATCTTGCGCCTCAAGTTTTCAAACTTATCCGGTTCGTTTCCTTTTCTGTGTTAAAAATAAAAAACATCAGTCTCTAGAACTTCCTTTTGTAGAAGTTATGAGATCATACGTAGTCTGGTGGGGACAAAGTCCGTAACTATTCCACGGAGCTCCAGATTACAAATCGTGAAATCGTTAATGATACGAGAAATAAATTGCATCCACACATATTCATAGACTATAATAAATAGCAGCTGCAGGAGATGTATATTTAATTTTTTTTTTTTTTCCTTTAACAAATACCCAAGGATTTCCATTTTTCTCTGAATTATCAACAAGTAATTGACCTCTCCCACGCAGGTCAAGAAAGTCTAGGAAATGTATATATAAACGTATCCAATGTCTAGGTGTTAACATATCGTCAATCTAATCACAGTCTTAGTCTCAGTCTCAGTTACACCACATATCATGTCTTCTTCCATCCCCTCAACTCAACAAGCTGTAGTCCTCCCAGCAAAACGCAAACCATTTACCTCCCAAACCGTCCCCGTTCATCTTCCCTCCTCTGGAGAAGTCCTCATACGCGTTGCCTGGGCCTCCTCAACACCTCTTGACCTTCACCGCGCTGATGGCGGGCTTCTCATCTCCGAGTACCCATCTCGCATGGGCAGCGGCGGCGCCGCTGGAAAAGTTGTCGCTGTTGGAGACGGCGGTGATCTCAAGGCTTTGACCATCGGGGATCGCGTTGTTGCTTTTGCTTTTCATGGTGGAAAGGAGGCGAATCACCAGGAGTACATCACCATTCCTGCCTATCTCGCCTCAAAGATTCCAGACAGCATCTCATACCAAGAAGCTGTGACAGTCTCGGTGAATCTAGCCACCGTATTTCATACTGTCACTGCAGACCTGAAATTGGAGCTTCCCTGGCCTGTACCAGAGAATTACACTCCTAAGCAAGCTGACGGCCCCATCTTCATCTGGGGCGCTTCTAGCAGCGTGGGCATATACGCTCTCCAGGTTCTCAGGCACTGGGGCTTCAAAAATCTCCTCGCCGTAGCTAGCGGAAAGCAACACGACTACCTTCGAAGCATTGGCGCGACTCAGACTTTCGACTATCGTAAGGACGATGTTGTCGATCAGATCCTCGAGTCCATTGAGAACAAGCCAGAACCTAAGCTACCGTACATTATCGACTGTATCGGGTCACTTGAGGGTACATTGAGGCCCTTGGCAAAGATTGCCCAGCCCGGCAGCATTGTGGCAGTCATGCTCCCTGTTATCCTCAAAGATGCCACCGTGGAGGAAGAGCCAGAATATGAGATGGATGTTTCCAATGTTTTGGTTGGAGAGTGGGCTGATGGCGTTGAAGTCCGAGGTGTTCGTACTCATTTTTATCTTTTGGTAAGTCACCTCCAGTCGCCATGATCAGCATACGTCTCTAACCAATATCAGAACGAGTTTTTCAAGCAAAAGCTACAACCAGAGATCATACCCAAGCTCCTCAAGGACGGCATTGTTATACCAAATAGGTACCGCGTTGTAGAGGGGTCATCAGTTGTGGAGAGGGCTCAAAAGGCAGTTGATATCTTGAGGAACAGGGAGGTTAGTGGCGAAAGGCTTGTCTGGAAGATTGCCGAGAATGACATGTAAAAGACAAACAACTGTAATCCAATAGCGGCAACATTGATGTTGATGAAAATCTCATCATTATATTCCTGCATAGTTACAACCTCTGCAGTCAATCTGTGCCTTGGGATAATTCGTTCCCGTGATATGGTAAAAGCTCAAACTAAAGCCAGAGCGAGTGACGCCAGAATACAAAAGACCCAAGCCAATCAATATGGAAAAATTATATCAACAAGTATGTTGCCATGGCGCCTAACACATATGGCCAACCATAAACTGGTCTATAGCTTCAGGACCCATTTGCCTGTTTGAAAGTTAGCCATCGTCAACATTTCCAAAATAAGGCAATATTACTCACGCAGTAAGCATCAACTTCGTAAACTCATCAACATCCTCGGGCTGCGCATGCATCCAGATACCCTTAAAGTCAAGGTTTCTCACCGGGAACTGCGGCTTTGTTTGCCACGCGCGGAAAAAGGCCATGGAGGAGTCAGCCTCCCAAAGATATTTTGAGGCTGTGAACTGAAAGTTTGGTGACATGACGTCGCAGGGTGCTGCAGAAAAGTTATTCAGGTATCGAACTATATACATAAGGCAGTAATTGACATACGCTCATTGGACTTTAGTATGCTTGTCATGCACACAAAGGCAAATGCCATGATGGTGGTTCGGCGTATACTCTCAGCGAGTAACCAAGCCTGTGCAAATATTAGCAAGTTTTGCATCGCGATATACCTCGTTCAACAACTCACCTCCCAGCTTTTTGGTAGCGAACCCTTCAACATAGTAGTAGCCGGATCGTCACCGACCTTTAGCTCTTCTTCTATCTCCTTAAGCGCAAACATCCACGCCATGAACTGAGGTAGCTCACGCTCGCTCGTCGCCCTCATCGTTACATCACCGTCGAACATGCGTATAGAGTCCAGCACCACCATGGCCTGTACCCTTGCCAGCTTCTCCGCCGGCGTTGAAGCATGCTCGCCCTCGCGGTGAATATCCTTGGCCATGTCGGCGATGAGCTTAAACACCCATCCTTTGTTCTCAGGCGTCCGCGCAGAGTACGCGGATGCTGCTGAGAAGGCTGCTAATAGTGTCTTTGGTAGGTTGGAGCCGTAGAGGCGAGGGTGGATGAAGGGAAGACGGCGGGTCTTTGCAAATTCGCGGTAGAGGTTGGTGAGGGCATCGATTGTGTATCCCACGCGAGAACGAAGATCGTGCACGTCAAGTGGGTTAAAATCAGACATACAGGGATCTATTGTTTCAAAGATAGCCATGTCACGGAGAACGACCTGTGTCGTGGGCATAGATGGTATGGACGGTATGCTCAGCTTGTTGCTGCTGCCATAGTCGCCCAGACTCCACAGCTCAGAGCCAACAGACGTGTCATTGGCCATGAGGTGATCAATGATGGAGAAGTCGAGGGGAGAATCGAGCTCTATCGACGACGTGGTGATCCTGCTGAGACTGTCTGGTGTAGTGTTGCTGGCGCTAGAATCTGTTCCTCCCAAGTTGTTGATATCAAAGCCCATATCAAAGTCAGGAACGTCGTTCAAAGAATCCGTGATGCATATATCGTCGTCGTGGAAGTTTGCTCCTGACGGCAATCTCTGATAGACACAGTCGAGTCCCTTTGCCGCACAGCGGGTGCACCGGGGCGTCTTCTTGTCGCACTTGCGCTTGCCTCTCACGCAGGCGTTGCAGCTCTTCTGTCTCGAAGCAGATGTCCTATCCATCTTTCGCGCAGCCAGTGGGCTCAATGAGTCCATGGTATATATGTATTATGTGAGAGGTGAGAGACGAGAAAGCAGAAGGAGAGAAGCGGAGGGTCTCTGACGGACTTGACAATGTCGGAGAAGATAGAGAGTGACCTCGATTTTGCAGACCTTGAAGTATACGTGGAGAAGGAAAAAAAAAAGAGAGACCCCTATGTTCTTTCAAGTTATGGCTTACACTACATAAGGTAGGTACGTCTCAATAAGCACTTGCCCTGCGCCTTACTCGTCTCGTCTCGCAGACCAAATCGGGGACTTTTCCTCTGCGGGGGCATCCGCAAACTCCGCAACTCCGCAACTCCGCAACTCCGCAACTCCAACTCCGCCCGGGCTTCCGCTCCCGTGAACTTACGGTACAGTACGGGGACCATCCTGGACATTTAATTGATCGCCCGGCTCCGGCTTTATAGTACTGTACGTGAGAGATTACGTATTGTACCAATTGTGAGCTGTTTAGCATCCATCTACGTATTTGATTATTGAACTGTCACTCCCTTTTTATCTTATCAGATCAACTTGTTTCATCAGAACCATGCACTGCAAATGGACCCTCCTCTTGGCACATAGTTTATTTAATCAGTTTTGATGCAACATTTTTGATGCAACCCAACTCAACGACTATTTTCTCAAACCACAGCACAATTATCTTCAAGTTGCACACGAATACTCATGAGACAGGTTTATTCTCGCTTTCATTATTGGCCTTTTATAATGATACAACACATCGAGTTGTTCTTTGGCACAACCACCTCCGCAGTCTTTGCAAAATGGGTATATACGCCTTCCAACACCCTCACGCCGTCCTCCTATTTTCCATGTCTTCTTTTTAAGCTGAAACCCGAGAGCATTCCTTCCAGCCCGTCCCATTGTACCTATATCTTCCTAAACCTACCAAACCATTAAGTGGCCCGTATCCCGAAAAGCAAAGAAAAAGAAACTCCTGATATCTCCGCTTGCAGCCCGCAGTAGGCCCATATAGAACTAGGACCAACATTGAACAGATCAACACAAGAAAGGATGAGTCCACGGGCCGCTCGCCGTACTCATACACGAGAAGAGAAATAAACAAGCAAATCAAAGCAAATCTAATTCCCCGGTGAGTTATCGCTGGCACGACACTAACAATGGTCGAGCCCAGTCCTGTACTCTTCAGACTTGTAACCGCAAGGCTGTGCTGCCTCACTTGTCATAACTTTTTACCGTCATTCATTCGTAAGCCGAGCTCCGACAATAGAAGAGATGGAGAGTATGCTACACTCAATATCTCTCCTGGCGGTATCCGTTGGTTTGAGGACTGTCATACTGAACCCCGGTCATGGAATCGGGTCCGTTGGACATATTGTTGCTCAGCGAGCGAATAGGTGGCAGTTCCGGCCCATTCGAATTGGCGAAACGTTCCGTTTGATAAGTAGATGGTGGTCCTGAAGATGGCGTTGGTGCTGAAGATGGAGATCCCTGCATTTGGGCTTCTCGCAGCCTATGATTCTCCTGACGAAGTATTTCGTTCTCCGTTACAACTGTGTTGCAGTGAGATTGGAGTAGTCGAATATGGTCATGCTGTTTCTGATGCTCGGCGATCGCTGTGATTTGGCGTCAGTGACATCTTTCTCATTATGCTGACACACTCACCTTTTGTCAATATTTCCCATTTGGAAGCCTTGGATCCTCGCTCTTGGGGCATAAGATCACGAAGCTGATCGAACAGTTCCTTCATCTCAGTTCTCCTCTTGCGCTCAGCGAGCTTGTGGCTGACTCTCAATTCCGGGGTTCTGCTATAGGGCTGTGACCCTGTAGGACCATTCACTTCCTCGGCCTGTAGATCGCTCAACTGCTTGTGTTGCATAGAATGATGATGAACAGGTGGGAACTCCGAGGCACTAGAAATGCGAGAGTACTCGTTCTCGAGTCTTAGTTGACCGGCTGGCAGGCGCGACTCGGTTGTGAACTGGCTACTCGCAACCGACTCGGTAATACTGCTGCGCCTTGAATCAGTGAACGTAGGTGCGACACCAACTTTTTGAATATCCTCTTCGGGGAAAGCCCATGCTTGACCCTTTGTAGGTTCTGCTGCTCGTGCAATGTGCCCTGTCGCTGGTCCAGTAATGGCAGGTGCTGTCTTAACTGTCTTAGCCTCGGGATTCCTATCCGCGCTGGGTTGGTAGCCATTGGAAATTCGATGCACTGAGAGATGATGGGGGTTCCTTTGACTGTGGAGGGTGTTCTGAATCGAAGTAGTCGAGTGGTTGTTGGATGCATAGGGAGAGTTACCAAGACGCAGGTCGCTGAAGGTTTGGTTCATGCGGCTGTCAACACTTTCACGTCTTAGTGCTGCCATCCCAGGTGCCAAAGTTTCGCCCATTGTATGGCCGGTGCCGCTGGATTCAATTGATGTTGGTCGGTCACGGCGAGGATCGAGGTTGCCGGGTGTGTTTGGGGATACCATTGCGGCGACGCTCATATTGGTTGTCGACGGCGATATAGCTCCATGGGGAACCATGTTGGAAGCAATCGGCGAAGGGGTCTTTTCGTGCGACGAAGATTGGTAGCCGGAACCGCTTGGGCTGAGACCATTCACGTTGAAAGAGGCAGCAGATGTGTCTGGAATGATCAGGTTAGCGACAGAACGCAGATGTTTTAACTGGTGATAATGAGCAGCGTACGCTTACTGGAGGCATCTCCGTTGGAGTAGAATCCCGAATCTCGCATATGGGGAGGGCCGTTCGAAATGTGACCTGGAGCGTGGTCATTGTTGAGAATATTGTTGAGACCAGCCGGCTTGGAAGCTGGTAGGCGCTGCTGGTTGTGGGTATCCATGACTGTTGGAGAGTTGATCGATATCGAGGATATCGCGTACACAATCAAGTCGACTCGAGCCGATCAAGTTACAAGTGAGCCCCCACAAGGTCCCCTAAGAAACGAAGCCGACGGAATGGTGAGGATGACACAACTCGATTGTTTGCGCTTACGGCGAGCCCGATATTGGAGTACAGTCGCAGGAACCAGGCGAGAGGCGTCGGTACAACAAGGCAGAGTCCAGGTTGCAATTGAACTGAATTGAACTGGACTGGGCTGAATTGAGCTTGAAGCTGACGCGACAACGCAAAGTCGAACGAATCCGAGTCGAGAATTTTCGTACGTGTCAGAGCATGAGCCCTGAAGATGGATCAAGAAAGGGAGCGACGATACTGCAAGATGCGATGCGATACGTGGGTAGATGGGAGGTAAATTTGTGAAAGAAAGGAAAGAAAGTGGAATTGAAGAGGGAAAAGTGCACACGAGAGTGACCCTGGCGAAAGTGACAGACGGGGATGGCACTACAGGGAAGAAAGAGCCCGGGGAAGTACAGCCCAGCAGTAAACCTGCCCACACTAATACTACCTACTTACTAGGTACTCCAGTAGATGCTGAATACCTATACCTAGTGGAGTTAGGTACTAAAGACTTAGGCTTTAGGTACCTGACACGGGCTGGGGCGAGTGAGGAAGGTGAGGCTGGACTAGGTACCTAGCTGGGCGGAGAAAAGAAGATTGGAGGGGCTTTGCAAACAAATAACGATTCGGATGAAGTGATTAGGGAAAAACGAAAAAAGGAAAACAAGCGGGTTGTTTATGAAATTCAACTGGGTTCGGGCTACGGGAAGATAGACCAGACGAATAAATCGACCGGAAACCAGGAACATCGAAATGACATGCGTTCAAGCCTTGTCTCTCCTTGCACAAATGGACGACTCCATGTCTCGAAACCTTTCTTCCCACTGAAATAGTCCCCTGCACTTGGCATACAGTAGGCACCGCCTAAAAGTAAGCCCTCAGGGCAGGAGATTAGAGGGATGTCTGAGCAGACAGGTCTAGACAAGGAGCGGCCGGCCGTGGCCTTACCTCTGGGTTTCGTTCAGGTCTACTCTAGTCAGCATCTACAGCCTCCACTAAGTAAGGGCCCCTTGGTGGACGTTTCATCCGACTTCAGTGAATATCATTCAAACAGTGCTACTCACGGCACTTGAAAGTGAATCTGTAATCCTTGTTCTAGTCACTGGTACGTATCGGTACTTGTGCAGGCTGTACTCCAAACCTCGTGCCGTGCTCAGGGGCGTTATACCTGCTGGCAACCTCATGAACGCCTTCATTTGATGAGTATTCACCATCAGAAGCAATGCGAGGACGCAGGTATGCGACCGCTGAATCCTCCAAACGTCTTGTTTATTTCTTTTCGCTCGCCTGTGGCCCTCTTCAACAACCATCTAGGTAGTCAGGCACTTTTGCATATCTCACAACGCGAGTCTCGAAAAGAGTTCACGACTTCAAGCTAAGAATTTCGGGCAAGTCGCAGTGCCAGGTATAGTCGAGTTGTGGGGCCTGTAACCCCCACCATCGCATCGGCCCATGTGGTTGAGCACGGTACATCTAATAATGGAAAAGTATAGTAGGCGCTATCGTAGGGAGTGTTGCAGAGAGTGGTCTATCGGGCAACGTCAGAGCCACCCTTCAGTTCAGGATCTCTTCTCTTTATTCCCCTCTCGAAAACCTTGTTTTTGCCATTGTCCAAAACTCGTGGAAGTGCGGAGAGCTTGGGGATCGTGGAGGCGTAACTGAAATTGGACGCCATGTGGTTGCCGAGTCTCGAGGCCTGGGTATCGTATGTGCGTGCGGCATTCGCTACCCACTAAATGGTGTGACGACTGGTCAGTTTATGTCGAGTAAATGAGTGACATATCAGCCTGTCCCTTTGTTATGTTCAGCCATACACCGGGACCTGTCTACGAGAGATATTCACTTCTGAAGTCGCTGTAACCGGCTGAGTATCGTGCAATACAGAGACAGTAAATTACCTAGATAGACCATTTGAGCAGGCAGGCTAACCAACCAACGGGCTTAACTCTTCAACAAGCATCGTCGACATTTGTGCAGGTGTGAGTTATGACCATAGAAACATACCTTAGAGGACTCAAAAAGAGTCGACCAAAACTTAATACTTCCGTATTGCTGTTGCGGGGCGAGATTATTTTAAGCCTACGGAAAGTTAGTGCTTACAACTTTGGTGATTGTTCCCGATTGAGAAGCAGACTGTGCGCTGCGAATTCTGGATGGGTTTCTGGGGTTTCTCGTGTGATGCTGTGAGATGCTCGCCAGTGAACCAGCCTGTGGATGCGACTCTGAATTTTGTGAGGGGATGGCTTACACCAAGCCAGGGCGCCTCGTGCGCCGTCACTAGTGCGTCCATGACTCCATCAAAAGTCATGGTTCTCGAGGCCCATGCTGCACTGACTAGGGTCTTTCAAACCCATGTGCTCTAGCTTCAATTAGACTGGTTCCTTCTCACTTTTGCTTGCCTCGCCCCCAAAGCTGGACCCCCTATCGTTTGGTGAGCTAAGAGCGGAGCGACCAACATCCCAGTACCACATGCGCGATCTTCCGCAGCCACGTGAGAACCATCTTTCAGAGCAGACTGTGCCGCAGATGGGTTGGTCCACCAATAAGTCTTTACCCAGTGTCGTAGACAATACATGTCATCAATATATACCATCCTTGTCCTGTTTCCTTCTGCTTTGGAACGTACAGTAATCCTGATATGCAGCTTTATGGAGGTACTCACCTGGGAGCGTTCCGAAACTTGCGTGATGCCATGTGGCAGACGAAATAGGTACCTGTCCAGGTACGCCGAACCTTGTAGATCCCGTCGGGGTAGTTCGTTGGTCGCATCTTTCCCATGTCGGTAGAGGTAGTTAAAGTACATACTGTACACGCACACAGTGCTTGTCATGCTCGAATTTCCCAAACGTTACCACCTTGAAACAATCGGCTGGAATTGTGCAGACGCGAAACCTCGTCAATCTTTGCTGATTGTGTCTAGCAAACGCTTGCAAAGTTTACGCTGCCGACAGACACGTGCGTGAGTGCATGGGGTGTGGCTAGAAGGCGCACCCAAGATCTAGCCGCCATGAGGGGGGGCCGGTACGATTTAGGGGCGTTGATCTTGATGAGCTAGCCCAGCCAATCGACAAGGGTATTGCGGTGCGGTATCGACGGAAATCATGATCTGATAAAAATATCGTATTTTCCAATTTGAAACCGCAAACAATACAGGTACTTCTGGCAAATATGAAGGAGTGTTTAGTTAAGGTTGAACTATCGGGAGACTACGAAATCTGGGTTTGAATCAAATGGGAAAAAATGCTCTGTTGTTCCTGCCCCAAAGTGATTGCCCCGCTATCTTCCATGGCCCATGTACCTACTGGATAAAGATGGAAGGCATAGCCTGGCGCTACATACTGCCTACTTAGGTTGGTATTCAAGCTTAACCGCTATTACCACATCTTGTCCCTGACAACTCTAGCTTCCTAGCCTCCATACTAAGCTCTATATCAATATGTTAAGTTTACAGCATCACAGCCCATTTCCAAGGATTCAACATTGCCTCGGCCGGAGATGAGATGGCATTCCTTGCGCCTAGGATTCAGCTCATGCACTTTGCCGCCTCAGCCTGGCCTGGCCTGGCGTCAGTTAACCTGCACTTTAGTCTACATGCGCTGCCGAAATCACACGAATTGCCTTTCAGTCAAAGTTCCATCACGCAAAATATCAGGTCTACTGGTTACAATTGAACCAATAACTCGCCTTGTCCTGCCATGCGAGCGACTTGAATCTGTACCCATTATGAAACCCAGACGCCTCGTGTTATGAACAAAAAAAAAAAAAGTCGCACGTGCGGTTAGATGACAGGGCAGAGCAGACAAGGAGCTACCTATGCTACCTAGTACAACTAAACTGGAGTGTCAAACAACGATTCCTTCCTGTGAGTTTTCGCGCCAAACCCGAATACAGAGTTCGACCACATGCTCGGCTTTGCTTATCCTTTCGGGGGATTTCTCCTGAAGATCCTTGTTATCTTTCTTCCGCTCACTACTACTTAAAAAAAAAAAAAAAAAAGAGTGAAAAAAATAGCCCATCGCAACTACTAATTCCTCTCAGCACTTGCCTCCCGGTGATGGTGGCAACGCATG
>JABCQV010000387.1:0-15550 GCA_013186375.1 Fusarium aywerte | reverse complement strand
AACCAACTGAGCTACGGAAGCCTTCCAATTCGTCGAAAGACTGATTTACTATTATAATAAATATAATTAAAAGCCAAAATTAGACCAAGGTATAGATTAAATTGCATCGTTATCAGAACTTCAACAAACTATCTTTAAATATCAGATTGATGACAATGAATTACGTGCTTCTAAATAATGAAGGTTCAGCTGAGACTTTCAGTCCCTCTCACACTCTTGTCTCAATTCAACGCCAGCTTAGAAATGATTATTACTCCTTCTCAAGCACTGAATCTGTACATTAACATCCCATCCCACCTTAAAGTCACTTGGGATTGCGAACACAGTTGGTACACTTGGCGCAGGTGAAGTGAGTCGCCACCTCTCCGAGGTTCTCAGAGCCTGAGGGTGCTTTCTCATGGAGAAGATTAGCTGAGCCCTTTTGAATCTCTGGCCAGGCAAAGATGTTGATAGGAACACATCGGTTCTTGAATCTAAGTATTTGGTTCTTGTCAATGATCTATATAATTCTTGACTCAGAGAAGAAAAACTTACGTGGCGAGGCGGCAGATGATCTCGGGGTCAGCAAAAACAGAGCCAACATGGTTCTGGAGCTTTCCATCTAACTCAGTGCATGTGTATTCGAGCTCTGGGTGGTACTCGAAACATGGGGGTCCCCAATTCTCACCACGGCAGAAGTAGACATGCAAATCTGTTAGCAACACCACAGGATTCGAGAGTTTATGGTCATACTGATCCAGGCTTTCGTCCACCACCGCTGTTCTCTTGGGGTGTAGTACCAAGATGAGTCTTTATGACATTGGGCTCAACCGGCTTGTAGTTGGGCTCGCTTCGTTCTGAGAGGGGAGAAGACCACATGTCGACGGAGGCAGAGAGGCCTTGTGAGGCAAAGACTGACAAGAGGGCAAGAGCAAGAGACGACTTCATGTTAAGAATTATGTCTAAAAGAATTGGGTGTATACTGTGTTATAGTGGAAGGTATTAATGAGTATGTTATCAGAATATTGTAGTTGCTAGCTTGTATAATAAACAAATGACATTGAAAGGCAGCGGCTTCAACCTTCTTATACTACCTAAGGTACTATACTTACCTACCTGAGTACCGTCCAGTATCAACTTATGAAATTCAGTAGCACCTGGTCGCCTGATCCTAGGTGTATGATTGGTTCACTATAAATAAAGATCTAATGTCTCGCTAGATATCCAATAAGTGCAGTAGTTTGGGCTGCCGGTAACTATTTCAACACCTATGCAACTCACTATTGTATCATCTAACCAGAGTCGATAATAATGATGGAGAGTAGGTATGACGCGAAAATCCTCGTGATTAGAATGGCTAATGCAATGCTACTGCATCCTTTGCCTTAAAATGAAAGATCCCTCATTCAACACCCCATCAGCCCATGCTCAGCTATCCCATACAAGTTAAAACTGTCATAAGTTGATGCGGTCATCCCCCGTGATTCGATCACGGTCCATCGGGGGCGTTCAAAGAAATGTTGGCAACTTGCGGATGTGCTTACATCATGTAAACAAAAGGTATTACCGGCAGGAGGCGCTCATCAGTGTAACACTCGTGTCTGCCGG
The DNA here is from genome assembly GCA_013186375.1 of Fusarium aywerte. Taxonomy (NCBI): domain Eukaryota; kingdom Fungi; phylum Ascomycota; class Sordariomycetes; order Hypocreales; family Nectriaceae; genus Fusarium; species Fusarium aywerte. The sequence continues at coordinate 13,963 of JABCQV010000387.1, read as the reverse complement.
TCAACCATTGATCTGGGAAGAAAATGCTTAGAGTCAACAGTAGCGGTCTCGCTTCATTTGGATTCCTACGTTTCGCATTGCATCACGAGATATCATATCATGTCGTAATTTGTCAAATTCCAAGCCCATCTGCTGCACATTGGTTTCTGTGTTTTTTTTTTCTCTCTGTGAATCTGCAATGCAAGCACCGCGTGAAGCCGCTGGATCGACCAACGTGCATTAACTGATCGGCCTTGATTGACGTAAATGGCAGAGGCAGAGATTCAATATCATGATGTGATGTGATTTAGGTATTCGTCTCGTATGGTTAGAAACAGATTGAATGCCTGACTGTCTGCAGCTCATATAACTATCTACTGTACACCAACCGGTACTGTAGGCAGCATCGGCATCGATCCGGAGCCGGGAACGGACCGAAGACGCGGCCGAACTCCACAAGACAGGAATTGCCTAAACAGGAAATTATATCACCCTTCATAGCGGACTCGGGCAATGGGGCATTTGGTCAGCCAAGGCAGGTTTCTTGTGAGTTGAGACCAATCTCTACTGATAGAATACACTTTCTTTTTCGAGTACACAGCATAATTCTACGCAGCTGCTCGTCGCATCTCCCGACCGATAGCCACCAGATCGAGAAACAACATGCACAGCTCTTGGTTGTACAGCCGCAGTCGTTCTGCATGCATCAAGGCTACCAAATCCGACCTTTCTTTTCCTTTCTGGAAAACAAAAGTATCATTTGCTTTTCGTCATGTGTATCGAATTATGCAGACAATATCTCAGGCTTGTGGTGAGAAGGAAGACAGATACGAGATAGTGCAACGGCAAATACGCTTGCATACTCTCTCCATCGAGGCGGCCATGACCTCTGTAATCAACACCGCATTTACGATTCTTTCACAAGAGAGACATGTTACTCCGGACGCCTTGTTATTCGAGGCGGTGTGATCAGGTTTGACAATCATGCAATCTTTCCAAGTAGAAGAGATAACAGATGATAATAGATTAACATTGTTGCGTTGACAAGCCTGGATCTTAACATGAAGGCCTGCTTCGATCTTCTGTCTAGTGATTGAAGTGGTCTTGTAGCTGTATTTGTATTATCAATTTAAATAGATGTTGTAGGCACAATATTGTTTAAACAAGATATCAACGCACGAGTCGGGAATTTATTAGAAGAATTCAATTAGTGCTAAATGAAACAAGATTATTTTCTCTAGAACAGTAGTATTTTCTTCAAACTCCCTTATATCATTCATCTCAGCGGCATAACGATTTAGGTCCAGGCTGATTCTCCACAGGTGATTGAATGCGTTATGTCTCGAGGTTATGATGGAGCCCACGACTGCCCAACTTTTTACTATATACAAAGAGACATTCGCCCCTCGATACCTACTCTATTCTTCACGAAAAATCACATAAGAGTTTATGTCAAGAAATCGATAGTTTTCGTATGGTCGCCAACACTAGGTACGTTCTTCTGCCCTAACATAACACACCCAGAAGATTTGACTAATAACTGATGGCTTCTATTGCAGGCAGGATTGTACTTCCAGAAAGGACACGAAACGACAGAAATCCGTTCACTCTAGACATTAAACGTAGGAAGAGGAAAGGAACATTGGGAAAGGAAAAGACCATAATCCTATACTTGGAACGGCTGACGATGTTGAGATTGGAGACTTGGTCAAACAATTGCAGTTACTTTCACACTGTATGGACTAGTCTTGGCGTCGTACGCAGATGAGAAATACCGCGCCAACATGGCTAGTCAGGCCGGTGCACAAGTCTCTGTTATCCGTTATGGCTACACAGTGTTTGAACTAACCAACTCCTTCGCGTTATGCTGGGTGGGGAGTAGGAAAGCCTCCCGTTATTGAAAAAGGATGGCATCTCAACTTCAGTTTTCTTGCATTCATTCACTAGTCAGTCGTACGAACTAATTCTCAGCCATTAATCCTCTATATCCGTCAATCTACTGAATCAATACCTTCAAAAATGGTAGAAACAACGGATCCTCTAGCCAATCGCCCGCGGACTCGTCAGCGAGCGTATAAGAAGCCACCGGTCCTTGACGTCCCTGACATCGACCAAGATGCTGCCGAAAGGAAAAGAGTTCTAAACGTGCTGGCTCAGCGGAGATATCGTAAGTAACCAATTGCATTCCAGCGAACTAAGAGCCAATTCTGATGACTGTGCAGGCGAAAAGAAGCGGTTGAGTCGTCTCAAAGCCAAGCCAGTTAACCACCAGACTCAAAACTCCGACCTTGATGCAGAACCATCTCGCAATGTTGACAAGGAGCCATTCGGAGATGATGTTATAGAAATCCCCAGACTACAGAACAGTGTGCAGTTTGCAGATAAAACTGCCAACATGTCCACGCCAGCCACTACTGGAGATGCTGACATGTTGGCTGGACTTGATTTCAGTCTGACATCGTGGAGCCCTCTGTCAGAAATTGCGCTTCCATCAGTTTTGCCAGATCCAAACATTCTTCCGGGATTTTTATGCCAAGACAGCACTGGAGATGAAGCACCAACGGGAGCTTCCAACGGGCTTCAAACGGATTTTGGCGGATCTGACTTGACAAGATTTTTCGATACGTCCTCGTTCAGCGCTTCACCTACTGCCTCAACAGAGAGCTTCCCTGACAGCTACAATCTCCCTGTGCTACAGCTCACACTGCTCAAGGGCGTCCTACGCATCGCAGACCGTCTCAATTGTAAACAAGGTCTATGGGATCTCGATGGGAATTCGGCTTTTGTCACTGGCATCGCGACTCCAGCAGCTCTACTCCCCACAAACTGGCAGCCTACCCCATCACAAGTCTCATTGCCGCACCACCCTGTGTTTGATCTTCTCCCATGGCCATGCGTGCGAGACCGCGTCATTTCCCTTCTTTCGCTACCTGATGAGTTGCGGCCACCGCGGGCGCAGGGTGAGCTAGCATGTATCAACTTTGCATACGACCTAGAGGACACTGCTGAGGGAGTTCGGATCCACGGCGAGGACCCTTATGATCCCGGAAGCTGGGAGTTGGGACAAATTATGTTTGAGAGGTGGTGGTTTCTGTTCGATAATACCATTATCAACACAAGTAATCGATGGCGAAAGGCGCGAGGAGCACCGCCATTACTGCTCAAGAGTGGGAGTTCTAGCACAAGCCCGAGTTCCGGCTCATCGCCGGTCATGAGTGTTTGATATCCATCAAGGTTGAGTCAAATTTTGTATAATAGATCGTTTGTGTCATTTGAATAGCAAGCAAGCATTGTTTATAGCAAGTACTCATACAAAGTAAGGATTTAATCAATGGAACGAATACGAGTTTACCGGGTCAACAAAGTTAATAGATCATCGGGCTCGTGTGAGTTCAGGGTAACGGTACCGACTCTCAGACCGGGCGGCGGTCTGAACATGGATGACAGCCATCAGCGGCTCAGCATGGGGTTGAGGGGTCCTGGGATCATAATTGGTCCAGCAATCGGACCCTTGCTCTGCAGCAGGGGACCTTGAGACCTTGGGGGAGACGATACTGCTGCAAGCTACAAGCAGAGTGGGATGTTTTATACTGTCCGAGCCATACAGAAGTCATCAAGTCTGCAGTTTGCATAGCCAGTGCATACTAATTAGACTAGCAGCAAGCGTTAATGTCGAATGGCTTCTTGTGTCTCTGACCGAAAGATTAGTTCAGAGGCACAGGCGAGGAAATAGACTTAACTTCCATTGTTGGGGATGACGGTTCCATTTCAACTCCAACCATCCATGACTCTTCCACTGGGCTGAACGTATCCTGCCCTGAGCTTAAAAAAATTTAAGTACAGAGTACCCTAGCAGGGGCTCTGTAAGCTCGCAGCTTTGGGGGTGTCTTAGCTGCAGCCTCACTGCCTCCACGCTGAGCTCCCCTTAGCCTCTCGGCCTCCGGTACCCGGGAACGGCGCTGGAGTCGAAGCCAGTGTCGCCATATTCAGCCAATCGGCAGTCAATATTCTCACATCGGAGGTAGAAACGGAACCCCACTGGGGGAGTTTCTGGAGGAAGGAGGGGCACTTTAGAGGCAGGAGCAAATTTCCTGGAAAGATGAGGTGGAAGGAAGGAACAAACGTGGGACGTTTTTCTCACCGGACTCGCTTCTCCTTCTTTTTCTTCTTTTCTCTTCTCTTTCTTCTTTTTACCTCTACTCGTCATTTATCTCTCGATATATATAAAATCTACCCTTTGCACGACTGAGTATCATCCCTCGTCGACTTGAATTTGGTGTCCCTCAAATCCTTGCTCACCTGCTGCTGCTTCTCACTCAACAGACTGAGAGAGGTTAATCGAAACATTGATCAATTAAACAAAAGATCATCGTTTCCACCGCTCATCTGGAGTTGCAGCGCAAACAACAAACAAAGTTTTCTTTCAAAACAAACACTTTGTTAGTCTTCACCAACGTCATTGCAACCAATGCTTCCTTATCCAATTTCTCTTTGCTAATAGATGGGTTCCTGGTCATAGTTGCCGTTGCAGTTCCCCTCCCCCACATCTCCCCAGACTCCGATACAAGCTTCGACCCGCCACGACCATCGCCCAAATCGCCTTTTTCGATATTAATAATTTTGCCTAACCCGTAGGTAAAACTCAATCACAAATCGTTGCAGGGGTTATCAGGTAGAAGAGAATCTTCCTCATATCTCCTTCATCATGCATATCAAGGATATGCTCAACGAGGCCGAGAGGAGTGGTCAGCCCTCCTTCTCTTTCGAGTACTTCCCTCCCAAGACCGCCCAAGGTGTCCAGAACCTTTACGATCGTATGGATCGCATGTACAACCTAGGTCCGAAGTTCATCGATATTACATGGGGCGCTGGTGGCCGCATTGCTGAACTCACTTGCGAGATGGTCCTCCAGGCTCAAGCTGTTTATGGTCTTGAGACCTGCATGCACCTAACTTGCACTGACATGGGCGTCGAGAAGGTTAACGATGCTCTACTCAAGGCGTACAAGGCCGGCTGCACCAACATTCTTGCCCTTCGTGGCGATCCTCCCCGAGCTCAAGACAAGTGGGAAGCCGCCGACGGAGGCTTTCAGTATGCCCGCGATCTTGTCAAGCACATCCGTGATACCTACGGCAACCATTTCGACATTGGCGTTGCTGGTTATCCCGAGGGTTCCGACGACAACAAGAACGAGGATGAGCTGCTTGACCATCTCAAGGAGAAGGTTGATATGGGTGCCAGTTTCATTGTCACCCAGATGTTCTACGATGCCGACAACTTTATTCGATGGGTGAAGCGCGTTCGCGAACGTGGTATCACCATTCCTATTCTTCCTGGTATCATGCCAATTGCGACTTATGCGAGCTTCCTTCGACGAGCCAACCACATGCAAGCCAAAATTCCCCAGCAGTGGCTCGACGCCCTGGAGCCCGTAAAGAATGACGATGTTGCTGTCCGAAACATTGGAAAGACGCTGGTTGCTGACATGTGCCGGAAATTGCTCGCCAACGGCATCCACCACCTTCACTTTTACACCATGAACCTCGCACAGGCGACACGTATGTTGCTGGAGGAGCTTCACTGGGCCCCAAGTGCTGAGCGACCTCTCCAACATGCTCTACCTTGGAAAAAGTCAAAGGGACTTGGCCGACGCGAAGAGGACGTCCGTCCTATCTTCTGGCGAAACCGCAACAAGTCCTATGTCATTCGCACGCAAGATTGGGATGAGTTTCCTAACGGTCGATGGGGTGATTCTCGCTCTCCCGCTTTTGGAGAGTTGGATGCCTATGGCATTGGCTTGACCGGTTCCAATGAAGCGAACCGAAAGAAATGGGGCGAACCCAAGACTATCCAGGATATTGCTCAACTTTTTGTCAGTTACCTCAAGAACGAGGCCGAATCCTTGCCCTGGAGTGAAGCGCCCCTCACCAGTGAAGCCGATGAAATTCGAGACGACCTCATTGAACTGAACAAGCGTGGACTTTTGACCATTAACTCGCAACCTGCTGTAAATGGTGTCAAGTCCTCTCATCCTATCCACGGCTGGGGCCCTGACAATGGTTACGTCTACCAGAAGTCGTACCTCGAGTTGCTTGTTCACCCCAGCGTTTTCGACAAGATGATTTCTCGTATTGAGAACCACCCTGATCTGACCTACTACGCTGTTACCAAGGAAGGCGAACTTCGATCCAACGTGACTTCTGATGGTCCGAATGCCGTTACTTGGGGTGTGTTCCCTGGTAAGGAGATTGTTCAGCCAACCATCGTCGAGAGCATCAGTTTCCTCGCTTGGAAGGACGAAGCATTCCGACTGGGTGTCGATTGGGCGCACTGTTACGATATGAGTTCCCCTAGCCGTGCCCTTCTCGAAGGAGTCATGAATGACTGGTACTTGGTCAACATTGGTAAGCAATCCAGATTTTCCAAAGATCGATTAACCGAGGACTAACGGATGATGCAGTAAACAACGATTTCCACGACAACAAAACTATCTTCGAGCTTCTAAAAGGGCTCGAGGTTAACGACTTGACGATTCCCGCGACTCCTTTCTCCGAACCCACCGCTGACGGCGCCGTCGATACTGAGCCTATCGCCAATGGTACTGTGGCCACCGCAGTTACGAACTAAATGCTCGTGCAGAGTGTTTCGACGCAATAGGTCATAAAGATGCCTAGCATCTGGCCTAAATCGCGTCTGTATCACCGTTTCAGAAATTCTGAACGTTGCAGTTATTTTTCTTCAAACGTTAACGATCTGATTTTTTCTCTTTTTGATTTTCGGGTTTGGGTATAATAGCATCATTACGGTGTCTTTTTCAACAAAAAGTTACCAGGGATACGGGGGCAGCATTTTAAAAAGGCGCACGATACAGATAAAATCACCCGGCGGGCGCAGACGACTTTATGTTTTGGGGGCTTGCTTTGCTTGTTCTATATCTCAACGATACCCCGCCAGCAAGGCCTTATGGATGGATGAATGCATGATTGAATTTGGTCTTTTTATTTTTATTTTTTATACGGTCGATTTTTCTCGCTCCTAGAATAGGGGATAGCGACATAAAGAGAGTGGAGGAAACGGGAATACGGAATATTTGGGAGGACAATTTGGCTCGATCGTTAAAAGCAACAATCAGCCACTGTCGATGCCTAAAACCAATAATTGACCTGACATCTAGCCCTTGTTGGGCTATGAGCACCTCCCATAAAACTTATGATACCGCGCCTATACTATTGATATGAATGAAGTGCTCAGAATGCTTGCGGACTCCGCTGTCTCGTTTCTATTTAGATCCAAGGTTGGTTCATCCTAACACGAATTATCTTGCTCCTAGAGTGATATAGAAACATTCTCCCTTTCACCATGCATCCTCCTCCGCCACCTCATAGTCCATATTCACCGCCCCTTCATCTCGTTGGGGCTCAGCACTTCTCTCTCGTCTAGGCTGATCATCGAAGCCCGCCATGGCATCGTCTTCTTTATCGTCCCCACCGTCACCAGAGATGTCGTCGTTATTGCTCGTCTTAACAGGCGGCAGCGGTGTGCTCACCCATGCAAGATCTAGACGGCCTTCAATACCGGGTAGTTCCTTTCCATGTAGACTGTAGTAGAACTTCTCTGCTGTTTTGCGGTCCTGGAAAGAGACGTGTGTGGTTTCAGGAGCTGTGTCAACAGACTCAAACTCGCCGAGGTTCTGTCAAACTTTGTTAGCAGAATGGTCTGTAAATGTGAGGTAATCGTGACATACAAGGAGAAAATGGCGCAGCATCTCATCCCTTTCGGGCGCTGTGAAGTCCACGCCTTTGATAGCGAGTTTCTTGGGCCGGTTGTCGATCGAGTATTGAGCGTACGCCGCGTGCATGTTTCCTCCACCTCCACCTCCACGGCCCCTGAAACTTCCTCTCCCTCCAGGAGCGAAGCCCCGTCCACGGCCCCTTCCTCGGCCACGGAAGCCACCACGAGGAGGCCAAGATGAACTGGCCTCCTCTTCGACGTTGGGATCAAGACCAAGCAGCTTCGCTTCTTGTTCGAGAGCCGCAAGCTTGGCGCGCAACATGTTTGCGCCTGATGAACTTCCTTCTCCTTCTTCGCCTCTCTGGCTGGCGAGTCTTGCTTGGAGTTTCTCGTTCTCCTCTCGGTGACGTGCGAGGAGTTCGTGTTGCTGTTTTTCTATCTCTTGGCGCTTTTGCTCTAATTCAGCGCGCTTAGCCTCACGCTCTTGGTGTTTTCGTTGCTCTTCTTCCTGTCTTCGCTGAAACTCCTCCATGTCGATTTCTGGCTCCAGCTCATCTTCTTCTGTCGCCATTGGGTCGCCGGACCAGTTCCCTCCCTGCATCGGTGCCGATGGCGGTAGCGCGTCGCTCTTGTCTTTGTACCAGAACACTTTCACAAACCGGTTGTCGAATATCACTTTTGGTGACTGATACGCCGCATTTGCTGATCCCCATTTTTCGTACTTGACAATTGCCAGGTGCTTATATGGTTGCATTGAAATCTCTTGGATATTGCCGAATTGAGAGAAGAACTCGCGTACTTGATCCTCGCTAAAGCTCTCCTCAGGAATATTCTCAACAACGATAGTACTCTTTGAACGGTCGTGGTTAGGCCCATCGGCAGAAAAAGGGGCTCGCGCACCACCCTTCTTAGAGCCACGGTTGCGACGACCTCCTCGCCCGCCACGGCCGGCATCAGGCGGAAATGACCAAGGATTCATTGGATTCGGTGCGTTTGCTAACATGGTGAACGGATCGTTCGGGTCGTACTCTACCAAAAATGTTTTAGCCAAACAAACAAACACGCTAGATGATGCCACCGGATAGACTTACCATCGTTACCCGAGGGCATAAAGATTGACTCGTTGCCATGATCATAGGGACATGTGCTTCCACGAGAACAGAATCCTTTGGTATCAAAATCGCGGCATCGACCTCTTTTTCGTGACTGATTTTTACCACTGCCAAAGCCCTGTTGCGGAAAGTTGGGCATGCCTGGGTAGGGCATTCCCATGGAACCCATCTGTATGAAAGCTTCCATGACCTTAGGATCGAAGGGCATATCTGGTCGCGGAGGTAGGTTATGCATGAATCCACCAGCTTGTCCTCCCCTCACGTCGTCGCCTCGTCCTCCGCGCCCGCCTCGACGAGCCTGTTTGTGCGCGCGACCATCCCGATTGAAAGCTTCGTACCCATACTGGGGGTCGTATTCTTCGCGATCGTTATAGCCTCTCTTTCTCGATCCGTTTGGAGGCGCGGTCTCGGCGAACGGTTGCTGTATTGTTTCTGGCTCGACACCAATCTTCGGAGCTGGAGGAGCGCCAGGGAGATAGGATTTGTAGGTAATAGCTTGAAAAACGTCGTCAAGGAAGGCTTTGGGATCTGTATTGTGGTCATGCAGTTAGCTTCTGTCATTGTGCAATCGCCAATTGACTTGGAAAGCAGATCACCAATACGCACCTTCACTCAAAAAGTCGGGAATTTCCTGTTCGCAGAGCTTCCGTACCGCATCTGCATCACCATCGTGTTTTAGAAGAGCAATAACATACTCAGCGAGAACGTCGGCGTCGGCATCAGAACTATTCTATGCATGTTAGCGCGGTCTTTGACGCGAACTTTGCTTATGAGAAAACCAGGTGACGGACGTATCTTCTATGCGCTTTACGATCCACGCCTTGAGCAGGGGCGCATCTTCTTCAGAAAACAGCATAGCTCGAGTGACGCGACTATTGTGAAAAGGCTGGTATTCAGAGTGCGCCCAGTAACGTCGAGTTTGTATGCCTGATTGATGTTGCGAGGTTGGAGGTTGGGAATTTTTTGGGTCTCGGCGGCCGGGGTGTTCTGTCGTCACAGGCCAATTTAAGAAAACGGTCAAGATCTAATACTTAGAAAAGCTATCCGTTTCTATACAGGTTTAAATCATGATGAAAACTCAAAAGGGCATAGAGTTGACGAGACAAGACGATTATTTCATAAGTCACCGACATCTGTTAAGTGTTATTTATATATCTGTCCGACGTGCGCTGCAGCTATCATCCGCTCTCTCGAACATGCCTGCCACTAACTTACGACATTCTAACCCCTACTGACACGGCAGATTTGGCATCTTCATAAAAACAAACAAATCGTTAAGCTGAGACAAACCATACGTTAGATTTGCTGGCTACCATATCATATCATATCATTTTACTTACACTGCTACACAACAGACATATTTCTTTCAGATTCGCAAAGGCACATTATATGAACTTCAATCTAACGTGTTTCAACTCATCAGATACGACATAACTACATAAAAACTGAATTGAGCTGCTCCTTGGCATTCAGCTTCAACTCAGTCACTCGACTTTTTCTTTTGGTTTCCGCTCAGCATGTCCCTCCTGAGATCATCAAGGAGCTCCTCCATGGAATTAGACATGCGTCCCAAATCTTCGTTACCAGCCGATTAATTTTGCGTGTCCATTGTGGCACGCTTCGTGGTTCGTTCGGCACATTAAAAAAAAGCCGTTTACAGCTTGTCGTAGTACTGTCATCATATGTTAGCTTATCGATTGGATTGTTCAGCTTCAGGTTTAAACTTACGTTCTCGACACCAGGAACGTTCTCCTTGACACCCTTGCGCTTTCGCATAGTGGTGACAATCTGACCGACCTTGGTGGTGGCGTCGAGGGGAGAGCCACCGGGGAGGATCTGCCAGTGGTCGAAGACGGACTGAGGGAAAGCCTGTCCAGAGGTGGCCTGTCGGAGATCTCCGTTGAAACCGAAAGACTCGAGAATGGGGAGGTAGGCCTTGATGTTGAAGAGAGGAGTACCAGGTCGCTGCTCCTCGCTGAAGACGTGACCACGTCGTCGGGTAAGGACACCGTAGACACCACCCATGGCCTGCTCGGGAACCTGAATCTCGACGAGGTAGACGGGCTCGAGAAGAGCAGGCTCGGCGAGAAGAGAGGCGGCGTACAGGACACGACGAGCAGTGGGGATGATCTGACCACCACCACGGTGAATGGCATCAGCGTGGAGGGTAACATCGAGGATGTTGAAGCGGCAAGATCGCATGGGCTCCTCAGCAACGGGACCCTCACGGGTAGCCCACTGGAAACCGGAGACAACGGAATCCTTGATTTCGTTGAGGTACTGGACAGCCTTGGTCTGGTCGACCAACAGGTTAGCACCAGTGCCGTCAGGACCGAAGGTCCAGATCTTTCGGGCGTCGGTGACATCCCAGCCGAAGTCATCAGCCAGGACACGGGCACGGGCCTTGAAATCGTCACGGGCGCTGACCTTGCCGGCCTCAATGGCAAGAGAGAGCTCCTCCTCGATAGGCTCAGCAACCATGTACAGACGGTTGTGCTTGTTGGGAGACTTGGACAAGGCAGTGATGCTGGACTTGCCGGTAACGGTCTCACGGTACTGGACGACGGGGTCGGAAATGATCAGGGGAACACCAGCGTGGTCCTCCTCGAGATCCTTGAGGCAAATCTCGAGATGCAGCTCACCAGCACCAGCGACAACGTGCTCACCAGACTCGGAGGTCATGGTAAGGACACAAGGGTCGGACTTGGAGAGACGCTTGAGACCCTCAACAAGCTTGGGGAGATCCTGGGCGTTCTTGACCTGGACGGATCGCTGAACGACAGGGGAGACGGAGAACTTCATGACCTTGAGGTTGTGGGCGGTCTCGCTGGTGGTGAGGGTACCAGACTTGAGAAGGAACTGGTCAATACCGACCAGACCGACAATGTTACCGGCAGGCATGTCGTCGATGGGTTCGACCTTGCCACCCATCATCAGGACGGTACGCTGGATAGCCTTGATGAAGAGATCCTCCTTCTTTCCGGGGACGTAGTTGGGACCCTGGATACGGACCTTCAGACCGGATCGGACGGTACCGGAGAAGACACGACCGAAAGCGTAGAATCGACCCTTATCGGAAGTGGGCACCATCTTGGAGACGTAAAGCATGAGAGGACCCTTGGGGTCACAGTCACGGATACCGATGGCGGCCTCGTCATCGATGGGACCCTCGTAGAGAGTCTCGGCACGGTACTTCTGGGCGGTGGTGGGAGAGGGGAGGTGGAGAATCATCATCTCAAGGAGAGAGTCGGCAGCGGGAAGGAAAGTTCGCATGACAGCCTTGAGGAGCTGCTTGCCCTCCTTCTCACGGTCCTCAGCGGAGAGCTTGAGGTTGAGCTTCTCAAGGAGAGTGGTGGTCTCCTCCTTCTTGAAGTTCATGACAGCGGAGAAGATCTTGAAGATGGGGTCGAGGATGAACTGGTTGAAGGCACGCTCAAGCTGCTTACCCTCGTAGGTACCGTTCTTGGTCCACTTCTTGGTCTTGGGGTTGAAGTAGTTGTCGCCCCAGAGACGCTCCATCATCTTGTTCTTGTCAACACCGAACTTCTTGGCGTATCGGACAGCGAACTGGCGGACGGTGAAAGCCCAACCGTGCAGACCGGAACCGAAGGCGACGGTACCCTTGTCAGGGTAGACCTGGATGTCACCAATGGACTTGTCAAGGTAGGTAGAGATGATGACGTTGACGGACTCGATGGTTCGAGAGAAGGACTGGTAAAGATCCTCCTTGGAGACCTGGAGCTCGAGAAGAGCACGGTCGACTTTGTTGATGATGATGACGGGCTTGATGCGCTCACCAAGAGCCTGTCGGAGGACGGTCTCGGTCTGGACACAGACACCCTCGACGGTGTCGACGACGACAAGAGCACCATCAGTGACACGGAGAGCAGCAGTAACCTCGGAAGAGAAATCAACGTGACCGGGAGAGTCAATAAGGTTGATAAGGAAGTCCTTTCCGTCGGTCTTCTGGCCAACAATGTCGGCAACGTCGTCGTCCTCACCAAGCTGACCGTACAGAGAGATGGCAGTGGACTTGATAGTGATACCACGCTCCTGTTCGTCGGCACGAGTATCGGTGGCTCGGGCATCACCAGCCTTGGCGGTGGAAATGATACCGGCCTTGGCGAGAAGAGAGTCGGTCAGGGTAGACTTGCCGTGGTCGACGTGGGCAATAACGGACATGTTACGGACATTGGTAGGCTTGTCCATAAGCTGCCGGATCTCGTCGATCGTGAAGCTATTTTGGGTGAAGACATTGTGGTCAGCTCATGGTCTTGGAGGGAGGCGGCTTAAGTCCGAGCGGGGGTATAGGAAGCGGGCGGGGGAAGTGATGATGATGATGGAAGAGCTCATGATGGTTGATGAAGTTGCTGAGGATGATGATGTCGGTGATAGCGAAGGGCTTATGGTACTCACTTAACCATCTTGGCGGTATTGTCTGAATAACCTGACTATGTGTTTGTCAAAGTCGAAGTTGTTGATGTGGGAACAGAGCGGGGTTGAAGTTTTCACCCCGCGATCTGAGCCGCAGAAAAAGGGAAGAAGCAAGAAGCGATTGCCGTCGAGAAGATGGCAACGATTCAAGTGACGATGGAAGAGAGACAGTTCTGGAGGAGAACCACTGTCACTCTTTATGCGTCCCTTTTTGGCGAGAGAAGGTTTGTAAGAGGAGTAGGAGGAGGGAAGAAAGGAAAGAGAAAAATCGAGCGGGGAGAAGTAAGGTACTATAGGTAAGGTATCAAGAGCCATCCATCGGCGAGGCATTCAAGGTTAGACCCACTCACTGATCAGGGAAGAAAAAAAATTTGGACAGTGGGCTCTTTCTCATTTTGGTGGGGCAACAGCACCCGCTGCACACATGTTTTCTGCCGCCCGCTGAAGGAACAGACGCTCCAGGCCCTCTTGGAGGGTCACGATAGGCCCATGAGTCCGCTAAAATCTCGAGGTGACCTGCTGAGCATCGTCCAGGTTCACCAAAGGTTACCTAGCTCCCGTCCATTATAAATTGCCACAGTCGGCGTGAGTAACGCCGCACAAAACATGGAAATTTCATGGAGGGTTGCTGCCCTGGGATTGATAGTGACAGAAGTACAAGGTGGGCTGTCTTGGGCTGTGCTCGCTACTTTGCCCCTCCATTCCCC
>JABCQV010000386.1:0-23159 GCA_013186375.1 Fusarium aywerte | reverse complement strand
TTGCTATCCTAATCCTTATATTAGTGTCTATTTTATTGTAACCAACCTGTCTGGGTTCAAAACCGCATTGACTGCCAGCCACGCCCAAAGTTCTCTTTGTCGTCCCGAGTCCTAGTTAATTATGGGTGACAGAAAACACGGTCGTTGAAGCATTAGGATGTAAAGAATAAATGACTCATAAAATGTTTAATAATTTTGTCTCTTCTATTCTTTTAGCAGTCAACTTGTAAGGTCCTACAATACCTTCGTCTCCGACTCCGAATCGGGATTGTTACTCTTGTCAAGTAGCTTATCATCTTGGACGTTGCGGAGTTTGAGCGTCGAGCTTCTTCATAAGTTTCATAAGTTTCATAATTTTAAGCATGCTTCTTAGCGCGTGGAGCTGAAGGGAATGCCATGCCACAACGAGGCGCAGGTTGCAAGGCTACCCATCGAATGCCTAGTAATCACTGAAAGAAGGACTTTCCTGGTCCGATTGAGACTTGTCTTGATGGAAAAATTGCGTTACTTGTAGAAGTAAGTACATTTAGCTTTCAGACCAAATCCAGCGACATATCACGATCTAGTTTCCTTTGCCTAAGCAAGAAGAGTTGCTGTCCTGGGGGTGTTACTTGTGTATAGGTACATGCACAGAGACGATAGCAGTATGTGGACGTAGGTGAATGAAGAACAATACATATAGAACAGAAAAATTTTGATATTTCCACTGCGAGTATCAAGTCCATGTAGACAGGGAGCTTTGGGAAGATAATATTTTTTTTAAATAAAAGAAAAGACTGATGGCGATATTAACAACGTGATGGTATCGTGTTGTGATATGGGTTCTCAGCTACCCTAAATGGGTGGACAGACAAACGCGTCTGGTCAGAAAACTTCAGGTCAGGAATATCAAGAAATGAACGAATCTATCAAATGTCCATAACATTGTCTTGTGTTCTTGTTATGAATTGACAACTACAAAGTTAGATTGTAGCCATGGAAGAAGTCTGAACCTCTGGCCTCATCCTAGAATGGTCTTAGATGGCGCGTCTCCGATCTTGATGTATTTCTACACGTTTTACAAGACTCCGAGTTATTCCGAGGTCAACCACAAAAAAGATTTCAATATGGAGGGCACGAGTCATTCCCTTTTAGGTCGGGTTGATGAATTCCCTCAGAGGCGAATTGATCTAGAAACTCATTTGAGGATGGTTCCAAGAGAGGTTTGCGCATCAGCCCCACCACCCTTCAGGAATGGCACACAATTTTGTAAACCATCACTTTCTTTGACAACCTGAGAGAGAGATTTTGCACTTGTCAAAACTCGAAATTTCACCAGATACAAAATTCATAATACCCTGGGTGCAGGTTTGGTTGAGAAGTTTGTGTGTGATGCTCTGGTTGTTGGTGTTACCTCGAGTATGCTTGACCAAGTGGAATGGAATTTTTTGTTCACTATGGAAGAGATGAGCTTGTCCTCGAATAAAGGTAAGAGAAAAATTTGATGGGAGTTGTTGTGTGGGTAGAAAGTGGTGCTGCTGGTCGAAAGAAAGGTATATAAGTTACCGTAATGTCATACTCTTCCGTGACGCAAGTCACACATTGGTCTATTGAGTAAGTGGTCCAACGGTCTAAATGCAGAAGGATACAATTACTAACAAAAAACTCCAGAACGATACAGGTTCGTTCGATTTCACAGTTCGAATGTCGGAATACTCAACTAACAACATCGCAGAGAAGATTAGCTTGGCCCCTGCACTAAGGATGACACGCTCAATCAAAGAGAAGCTACCAATTTTTTTTTTAATCTTTCCGATATATAGAATAACCTTTTATCTTCCAGTTCTTCTTTTTTTGCATTTTTGTTTTTCTTTTTGGATGCCCTGGTATGTTGACCGCGTTTTCGCCAAGGTTACACGGTCTAAATTTAGATATTGGCGCCGAGTGGGCCCGAAACGTTATCCGAGATTAGCCCCACCTCGGACCGCGTCGACCGCGTGGAATCAATTAACCAGGCATGATCTTTATTTGAACATTCTCTGACCCGGAACAACGATGCATATCTATGCTATAAGTATCGAGAAATGCAGTTGAGCATTATTGCGCGTGGAACTGAGCTAATTATGTTATCTGTTTTTAGTTTTCTTACTTCTGAGTCACGCTGGCTGTCGGGCTACTGTTAAAGACGTGCACTCGTATCATCATTATCTCAAGTCTCAGGTATGAAGTATCTCCAACAGTCCACTCTGATTTATGGTATCAACTACAAACCAAGCGCGTCGTAAATAGAACACATGCACGTAGATAAGATCCTTCAAGTGCCCTGATCTTCACCCATATCACACATGATTGTGAGATTCATTTAGTATCTTGCAAGACGTGTAGAAATACATCAAACTACATGAATTTGGCACTACGTATGTGTTTGCGATCCTCTTTGTTAGGCACGTCTAAAACAACTCCTGACCCTGGACTATCACCCACCACCCCTGCCATCCTTCAATCTTCTGCTCTGTCATCCTCAAACAGCTGCTCAGTCGTCTCTTCTCTGACCTGAAGATATTGGAAGAAGTTAGGTGGGCACGGTATGTCTCGCCACGGATAATTGTCACGACTGTAGTACACTAGGTCGTGTACATCGTCCCGTTCCTCAACCAGGTCGATAAAGGTGCAGAGTCTTCCCAGCGCATGGGAAATGGACATTGAAGGATATCGACACCATCAATTGTCCTGACTTCCCGTATTGTTAAATATAGCGTGTAAAAGAGGTTGGGCCAATTCATCGGCTGGAATGATAACAAGACCTAGTAAAGCGTGGGTAAAGTAAGAGTAAGAAAAGAAAGAAGGGAATATGTAGAATATAAGAAGGAGATACCTGGATAAGCTTAGGTACATAAGTTTTTCTTCTGCAACTGACCTCAACAAACAGGCGCATATTTTGTATTCTCCTCTAGTCTATGTCCCTGTCATCAAAGTACTATAGATAAGTTAAACAGGAGTAGGTATGATGCTACCTTCTGCGCAGCCATGAAGGAAAACTGGCGTCATGGCATAAAGCAAAACGGATAGAAAGTCTCCGGGCTCTAGCACGTCAACCCCTATCTCTCCAAACATGAACTTATTGTTCATCCCCTTTCGTCATATGAAATGCTTCCAAGATCTAAGTGAGTTGCAATTACATGGTCGAACATTGTGTATAAAACATCGAATGCCATAACCATCGTGCTTACACTTCGCATGGGAAATGTACAATCAGCAGCCTTCGTTGGGAGTGATGCCCCTTGGCCGAATTCCGCTTGAACGCGGATCTGGAGTGGGAGGAGGAGCAATGGCTCTAATTTGACCGTAAGTACTGACTTAGTATATATTATGATATCAAATAGGTAAAATACATATACTGACACTATACGCTTTTCTTAGATGGTTCCGTCTTCCCGCTGTGTAAGCCCAGTCCCTAGCTTAGGTATCCTGGCTGTCCTGAAGCTGAGTTGAGAATTAGTGAATCGCAAACGGGAGGAAGAAGAAGAAGAAGGGAGAGGAGACCGAGCCATCCTTCAAGATCTGGCGCCTGCCCCTACTGCTGCTGCCGCTACCACCGTAAGTCAGCTTAACTCTTCTCAACCATCGACTCCTCTACTCTTTTATCACTGTCACAATAATTAACCAAACGGTGGAGTCAAAGTTATTTTATTAAGATCACAATATTGAAGACACATCACATCGGCATCGCAATCGCGCAAGATGGCATTAGACATCTAATCTCGTTCTAATTACAAGCTAGGCAAACACCAGCGATGCTAGATACACAAAAAGAAAAAAAGACACACATAGGTGGGAATAACGCAACTTCCAAAAAGGTCACCGCAAAGAAACTCTAATCATGCCAAAATTGATCCGTCCAAAAATCTAGCTTACAGAAGGACCATACCGGCACCGACAACACCGGCAACAGCCATGTAGGCGCCAACGGCGTAGTCACCAAGAGTGAAGAGGTGGGCAATGGAAGCGGTCTGGAGACCGAAGCTCTCATCGTCCTCCTCCTTGCTGGCGTCAGAACCACCAGTGGAAGAAGCGCCGCCGGCAGCAGCGGTAGCGGTGGCAACCTCCTTGTTGATCTTGTCAGCAGACTCGAGCTTAGACTTGCAAGAGTCCTGGTTCTGAGCCTTCTGGGTGGTGGCCTTGCCCTTGAAGTCACAGGCGTCAGCGTTGTTGTTCTGGGACTTGTAGTAGGCGTCGAGGATGTAGGCGAGCTTGGCCTCGCTGTCACACATGCTGTAGGCACCGTAGATACCGGAGGTGGCGTTGGCGTTGATGGCAGTGCAGATCTTCTTGTCCTCACCGCAGATGTAACCGAAGATGTCGTTGAAGTCCTTGGTCTTCAAGTCGTCGGCGGGGACACAGCTTCGGCTCTTGACCATGCAGTCGCAGAGCTCCTTGTCGGGGCTGGGGGGGAGAGATGGGTTAACCTTCCAGGTCTTGGACTGCTCGGGGCAAGTGGCGGCCTTTCCAGAGGGCTTGTAGCTGTCCTCCTCAACACCCTTGGGTGAAGCAGCGTTAACCTTGCTCTTGAGCGCGTTGAAGTCCTTGAGCTTGACAGCACCATCGTTCTTGCTGATCTTGACGAGACCATAGTCGTTAGCCTCCTGGTGGTACATGTAGACGATACCACCGCTGAAGACATCGGTCATCTCCTTCTCCTCGTAGAGAGCAGTGGTCTCGTCGAAGATACGGCCGGCAGCACCATCGGGCTCGTTGCAGCCGTACTCGGCGAAGAAGACGGGGACGGAGTAGTCCTTGAAGAACTTGGCCTGGTCAGAGTAGCCAGAGTCCTCCATGCTGCTCTTACCACACCAAGAGTAGATGTTGTAACCCCAGTAGTCGATGCGCTCGTCGTCCTCACCACAGTTGAAGTAGTCGGCAATCTCCTCACGGATATCGACATCGTCGTTGGAGGCGTAACCGACACCCAGCCAGCGGTCGTACTTGCTCTTGATGTGCTTCTTGGTATCACGGACGGCGGCCTTGACAAAGGCAGAAGCCTGAGTGTTGGAGACGTTGTTAGAGACCTCGTTACCGGCAAAGAAACCAACAACGTTGTCGTACTGAGCAAGCTCGTCAACGACGCCAATGTAACGCTCGTACAGCTCAATGTCCCACTTGGGGTCGTCACGGTTGATGGAGACGGAGGGCTCAGAAAGATCAGAGATGACGTAGATGCCGGCGTCGTCGAGGAGCTTCATGCAAGCCTTGTGGTCGGCCTCAGGGTCGACGGCGTAGGTTCGGATGATGTTGGTACCGAGCTCCTTGAGAAGAGGGACGTCACGCTTGCAAGCCTTCTCGTCGGCAAGAGGGTCCTGGTACGTGGTCTTTTTGTCGGTAGTCTCACCACCGGCGGCGGAGTCCTGCTGGTAGGCGACACCCTTCATGAAGAACTGGGTTCCGTTGGAGTAAAAGAGCTTAGAACCCTGCAAACTGTTAGCATGGTGTTTATCTTCTTAATATGCGCCACGAACCTTCATGGTGATGGGCTCCAGCTTGGCGTTGGCAACCGCGGCCGCCGCAGCGACAATAACGGTGGAGTACTTCATTGTGTGTTGTGTATCAAACGGCTAGTAAAAAGAACAAAGAGTGTAATGAGTGTCGAGAATCAAGCGCTGAAGTATTTCAACGCAAAGGACTTGTTGGATTGCTTGGAACCCCTTTTTCTTTTCCTTCAGTTTGCGGCCTCGGTCGGAAAGAGGTCAATCAGATCGTAGCAAGAGTTTGTAAAGGAGTGTCGGGAAAAGTTAAAAATCGGTCTCAAAATAACGAGAACCGAAAGAAACAGAAACGGTGATGAAGAATTAAAGGTTAGCGAAGGGTTGTTGGAGGAAGAAAGAAGAAGGATAGAAGTCGAGTCGAGGGATGCGGGTGCATTTGAAAAGTAAAATGGAATGCATGGGTGACCGGGACTAATCGCCCCTAGTGAACCACTGGTTCTGGGGCCCCCTGAGCTCCAGCGACCTAAGCCGCTAATTGTCGTGGCAAGGGGTTGGCAGCGGCTGTGTTGCAGTGGATGAGCGGCACTGTGCCTGCTACGGTGAAGCTATCTGTTCCTGAGAGCAAGCAGATCCCCTCGAGGCCCGGGAAATGAGCCAACCACGGGATAAAGAACCCCTGTCGATTATGAGGCGCAGTCCAGAAATTGAAGCTTGTTTGGGTCTTGACCGGCGCCATCCATGTCCAATCAAGTATGGTACATGCGGGATCTCATCTTGTTGACGGTGGTATAGTGCTTGGTATCAATGCACACCGTAGCTCTATCTCGCTCTAACCAAAGCTTGGCTTCGCTTGTTAGCACCCCATGCTCAAAAACGACATTGCACTGTACAGAATAGGAGACAATCTCCACCGAATGTCCGTCTTTGCCAAAACATAAGGGGTCTCAACTTCGGTTTAGTTCGTCTCTTTGCTCCATTTCGCCTTCTAGACTTATACGACTTAGACGACGTCTCGAATGACTCTTGGGAAATTGTCTTGAAACGCTTCCGATGGAACTCAATCATTGGACTTTTACTTGGCAAGAAGAGCACGAGCTTGCAATACTATATGATATTAAATGCCTATTTCTTGTCCTTCTTGGCTTAATTGAATAGCGAGCAGCCTCATTTCAATAATAATAACATTGAATTGTCTGCAGGTTCATCCCTGATCAAAAAAGCTTACGCGTGTTCATATCTCCAGCGTCACGTTGATTCTTTCTCCAGGATTACAGATCGCTCTGCCACTTCGGACCGGTTTGTCTCTTTGTCTCAAGCCCTCTGCGGCATGTCATTCCTGACCCTGACACTGTATCTCACTGCTGTCTGCTGGTTGGCTCCTTGATCCATCGCACTCTGAAACCAAAGTAAAGCAAGAGCATAGACGCCTTTGCACATCAATGGGTCCATAAAATTATCCCTGATACGGCGCGCTTGCATTACTGCCGTGAGCTTGCCTGTCGTATTTTTGGATGATTCTTTTGTTGTTTCTCCTTGATCAGCGCTGGGACCTGTCTATCATCATCATATAGAGTGGTTCAGACGACGACATTTCAAAGCTTGATCCTATTGATAGGAGCGCCAACAGTGGGTAACAGTTTCTTTGGTGGCTGGTTGAATGTTCTCGATCATCGATCCTATTCCTCCTCTCGTATATGCGTCGTCATCGTCGTCGTCGTTCATTGTCCTCGAATTTTGTAATAGACGCTACCAACGCCATAGAGTACGCGACCCCAAGCATCGTGAGTTTTTTGTAACAACCCATGTTGAGGGCTTTTTTTATCATGCCGTTGTTCCGGCCGGTCTGCCGAAACGCGGTGATAGTGACCGTCGTGGTAAACGAGTTCTCCTGCTGGCATCGTGTTGGTTTTGATTAAAGGTGGAGTATGCTTCAATGCGTATATTCGGTAACAAAATTTAGTTGTTTATTATTCTGACCGTGTGCGTGTCTCTAACAAGCTTGGGAATTCTCTATGCGCCTAGGGATCACACTCTGTTTAAATAAACTCGCTTTTGAGTTTATTCCAAGCTGATGGTTGTCAGCCTTTCGAGGCGCATGCCACCCAATGACTCTAACAATACTTCACCTGTTGATTCATTTCTCATCACTTGCTGCAGAAATTCTACGGTTCGTTGACTTTTGACCTCTAAAATGCGTTGAAAGCTCCGGCGCCGCTGAATGGGTTCCACAAATGGTCGATCATGCGACTTTAATCGCCGCAGCAGTTGACTACCGGGTGGCAAAACTGCCTTTCAGGGCCGAATCTTCTTCACGCTTGCGTCAGCTGTACGAAATCTCAGCCTTGGCCGTTGGCTTGGCATCAGAGCCTGGTGAAGATCTTGCTTTATTATCTTTGAATGCCTCTGTGGTGGTTGTCTGTTTTGCCTATCAATCTGTGAAATGAACCTGTTTTGACGTAGCAATAAATGGAAGGGAGATAACATCCAATTCACTTTACGGAGAACAAACGAAATACTCGAATAGGTAAAGCAATGGAGAAACAAGAAAGTTTGATTTCCCATTCATATTAACGTATTTCAAAACAGGATACTTTCAACTTTGTAAGCTTGTTATCGTGTTGGGCGTTCAATATGCTTAGAATTGACAGCATCTAGTATAAGCAGCTATCGGTTTGGCTCATAGCCATGACGATTCGGCTACTTCTTGTCAAATGCCTCAAGCACAGCTCCTTGGTAACTCAGTTCGAGGACTACAATTAAGACCAAGCCCCTCCCGAGACATTTTAACACCACTTCTCATACTTGGCACTCAATAATTGACACATTGAAGCATCAAGTAGACTTGACGCACAGAACATCTGGCAAACAGCCCTTATTAGTGAACTTATCTCTACAGATGCTCCAATCTGAGCACGGCTTCTCAGAACATGATTTATCAGTATTGTTACCCGATCTAGAGATTAGACTTTACCTCTTGTGCTCTTAGCAGTCGAGTCTTTAAATACCTCGAGACCAGTATATCTCACCTGCATGTGAGCAGGCGTATGAAGGCGTTAAGATGCCACAGCTCTACAAAGACGCTTGTGACCGGTAAGACTTAGTATATGAAAAGTGTACCTGTACCACGGCTATTGTTGTTATCAACACTCGAATAGTTTGACTTTGCTGTACAGGACCAAGCCTCGTTCATAGATTCGTTCCGTCCGTGACCGGGTCGTCAACATAACCCTCGACTAGCCGAGAACAACTAATCAGCATTTGCAAAAGACCATGCCCGGAAAGAACATGTTACTCCCTCGCGCTGGAAACAATACTCGAATCTTTGTCAAACAAGTCGTGGCCTTTTCAACATTGTAGTGCGTGATGCTATAGCACCACCTCCTCAATCACGCTAGAATAACACTCCCAAGTAGCGACTACCAGTGATATCTTGTCTGAACAAGAAACGACCTGTGTATCTGGGTGCTCTCTACCAGAGTACATGGGCATGGGAGTCCTTGTAGTATTTGAACAACGTTGCTAGCATTTAGCCCTTAGGTATTTCGAGAACGTAGCACAGTGTATTGAACTGTCGAGTAATTGCCATTGTAGTTTGCAGTGATACATCGTCGGATTGTTGAGACATCAAGGTTCCTATAGCAATGACCCGTACACATGCGAGCAATTGCACAATGTGTGATTCAGACACAGGCAAAGTATCATATCTCGGTATGAAACGGACATGGCTCGTAGCGAAGTTATACACGAACGCACGTGGGTCCTATATTAAGCAATACTTAACTTCTATGCCTAACAAGCTTGTCTCATGGTGCCTGGTGGACTGCGCAAAACAACAGAGCGGGAACGTATTCGCCTAGTATACTTATCAGTATGGGTTTATGTCGGTCCAAGTTGCCAACAGGATAGCAAGGTCAAGGTGAGTGTTGAATGCGTATATGCCAAGACCTTTCTCCACGTCCTAGCACTGCACAGACAGGCATAAGTGGCCAGCAAGCAGGCAGTCAGGCGCAAAAGGTCCGGGCGCTCCAATAGGTTTCTGAGACAAGCGTGAATCCTGGCCTAAGATGCATGAAGCTTGGTGTTGGTGTTGTCAATATGAATGGTCGTCTGATATGGTGCTTCTTCAGGCGGAAAGACACCATGTGTTTACCATACACCGTCGTGTCGTTGGCACAACAGTGAAATGCCGACAGGGCTGAAAAGGTCTTATATTTACGATCATAAGCTTTATTTATTCTGCCCAAGATTTAGTGTTACCCATGGTCGTAGTATCCCGTCATGTTGCGTTATAACACCTGCATGCATGTAGCCCGTCTTACACGGCACCGCATCCGCAGCTCAGATCTCGATGTCCATAGAGTAGTGCTCTCCGCCGAACTTTCCAACACATTCGCTTATCGAACTGAAAAGGTCCTTGGTTCCTATTCTTTTGCTTGTTTCCCTGGCCAAATCCTCGTCGCTAGGACTTACATGATGTAATCAGGCGTCATGCTGGACCTCAAAGGCGTCAGTGAGGGACAACCACCATGATGTCATGCAACCGTCAAATCGCAATATATCACTGAGCTCAAGACTGTTTCTCAAGTGACATCTGCATTCAATCATACTCTGCAATCTCATCTCTCCGATCGCAATCACCAATCCAAGTCTCTTCCCTCACCACCAATACCTAATAACACACATCATGGCTCCTAAGGCTCCCAGCGAAGGTCAGAAGGTAAGCTTCACCAGATAGCCATATACTCCGGTCCTGCAATAAATACTTACACAAACCAGGTCGATCTCGGCCAGAACGCTCCCGTCAAGGAGGAGGGCGCCGGCAAGGTCCCCTCTGAGTCTCTTGCTGCCCAGTCCGCCAAGGAGGGCGGCGACTTCGCTTCCAACGAGGGTATCCGCGGCGAGAACCAACCCTCGTCCGGCTCTGAGAACACCAGCGCTGGCCGCACCACCAACACCTCTTCCGCTCCTAGCTCCGACTCCGCTCAGTCCGGCTCTGTCAAGTCCAACGCCGGCACTGCTCCCAGCTACGTCGACGCCCAGTACATCAAGGCCTCTGGCCCTCACGGCAAGAACATCACCGAGGGATTCGATGACTCCAAGACCGAGGATGGCCTCAAGAAGGCTTTGAACGCTGAGCCTGGTAGCGACAACGACCCCAGCCGGGTTGCTGAGCTCCAGTTCCAGCAGAACCAGACTGCCGCTGGCCGGGATGCTGGTCCCAAGCAGAGCGGTCTTTCCAACGAGACCTCTTTTGATGCTCTTAACAACGAGACTTCCTCTTAATTTGTCTGAGGATGTAATGATATATGTACTATAGCGACTTTAGCATCAATGAAGAAATGACTGCATGAAACAAAACAGGATGCCAATGACTGAACGTGATACTATTGGTTTATGATTTGGGCGTCAACTATAGCCTAGCCTCGTTAAAACGAACTCAACCAGTCTTAGATCGTAATCTCGAGCGGCAGATGTGAGTATTAGGTGGACTTCCTAGGTGATATTAATGATAAGTACCTTCAAACCACGCGAGACAAGTGTCAGCCTAGCAACTCCATGATAAGTAACGTGTTAAGCTTGAAAGGGTATAACTGCCTAATGCAACTCGGCTACAAGGATCGAGTCAGCAACTGTTACTATACCAGACGCAACGCGCGGCAGTATCATCTTCAGGTGATAATTGTCCCAACATTTGCGATTTCAACTGAGAGGCGAAGTTGACTAGTGCTGTCCAAACGTTTGATCGGTAAGTCCGATTTTAACTATGAACCAGACTGCCAGAGAAATAAAAGTCCATACAAATAACACTAGAGTACGGGCTTGCCGTCCCTCAGGGTTGCCAACACGATAACGAGATGGCGGGCAGTGTGAAAATCCTGAAGACAAAAGCCAATCAAATTGAACGGATTGATGACGTCAGGTTTCAAAAAAAGATCCTCCGACTAATTAATTGGGGTTTGATAACAGAGCAGTGGATTTTACTACACAAACACAGCAGAATCTCGAAATAATACTTCAAAATAGTTAGGAGATTGCTGAATTCTTATTCTTCTTCATTCCAATAAAATCTAATAATTTCTCAATACCGTCGCTCGTCGGAAATAAGCGCATAGTTTGATGCCTTAGTTGGTGCCTGACTCTGTCGTCAGTCAAAAAATCTGTAAATCTGCCCCACCAAATAAAAATTCACCCCGCCTTGCCTCTGAGAAGCCTTGACGGACTGTACGTGCATTATTCAACCGGGAACTGGAACCGCCACACTCATTGTTATTTGTTTGGCTGGTTTTTTTTCTGTGTCGGTCAACTTAACTTTTTTTTTTCCCTCTCTCCCTCTCTTTCCTCCTTTTTCATCGAACGGTCATTTTCCAAACCTATCATCACATATACCCCTCGGTTTGGACTTGATTTCTTAGACAGACCGTCCATACACCCCGCCGACAGTCTCCGTTCTTTCAACCCCGCGGTCTTTTTTTCTTCACACACAGTCGTCATCATGGCTCCCTCTGCTTCCAAGGAGAAGCGTCTCGCTAAGAAGGCTGCCGAGGGCAAGCTCAAGGGCAAGAAGGGTAAGAAGACCGACGAGCCCGAGCTCGATGCCAACGGCAACCCCGTCAAGGACGATGATGCCCCCGCGACCTCAGGCGAAAAGCTCGACGAGGTGAAGCGTCTCACCGAGCAGATGGATAAGCACGGTATCTCTGACCGTGTCACCACCGGTGTCCTCGCTTCTACCCAGACCAGTAAGGACGTCAAGATCACCAGTTGCTCTCTGGTTTTCCACGGACGAGTCCTTATCACCGATTCCACCCTCGAGCTCTCGTACGGTCGACGATACGGTCTCCTCGGTGAGAACGGTTGCGGAAAGTCCACTTTCCTCAAGGCCATCGCTGCTCGCGAGTACCCCATTCCCGAGCATCTCGACCTCTACCTTCTTAATGAGGGTGCTCCTCCCAGTGACTTGGGTGCCCTTGAGTGGGTCGTCCGAGAGGCTGAGCTGGAGCTGGAGCGTCTCGACCACCAGGCTGAGAAGCTTCTTGAGGATGAGGGCCCTGAGAGCCCTGTCCTTCTCGATCTCTACGAGGTAAGTTTCCCGTAATATTCTATGTACGTACTCAACTAACATCCCACAGCACATGGACAAGCTTGACCCCTCAACCTTTGCTACCCGTGCTTCCCTGATCCTGACAGGTCTGGGTTTCAACAAGAAGACCATCCACAAGAAGACCAAGGACATGTCTGGTGGTTGGCGTATGCGAGTCGCCCTTGCCAAGGCTCTCTTCGTCAAGCCCTCTGTTCTGCTTCTCGATGACCCTACTGCCCATTTGGATTTGGAAGCTTGTGTGTGGCTTGAGGAGTACCTCAAGAAGTGGGAGCGAACCCTGGTTCTCGTCTCCCACTCCATGGATTTCCTCAACGGTGTCTGCTCCAACATGATTGACATGCGCGGCAAGCAGCTCATCTACTACGGTGGTAACTACGACTCGTACAGCAAGACGCGATCCGAGAACGAGACCAACCAGATGAAGGCCTACCAAAAGCAGCAGGATGAGATTGTCCACATCAAGAAGTTCATTGCTAGCGCTGGTACTTACGCCAACTTGGTGCGACAGGCCAAGTCTCGACAGAAGATTCTCGACAAGATGGAGGCCGATGGTTTCATCCAGCCTGTCGAGCAGGACCGTGTCTTCTCTTTCCGTTTCGCCGATGTTGACAAGCTTCCTCCCCCCGTCCTGTCATTTGACAATGTTACCTTCTCCTACTCTGGCAACCCTGAGGATGACCTGTACCGCAACCTTGACCTCGGTTTCGACATGGACTCCCGAACCGCTCTTGTCGGACCCAACGGTGTGGGCAAGTCTACTCTGCTCCGTCTCATGACCGGCAAGCTTTCTCCCACCGGTGGTGTTGTTACCCGACACACCCATTTGAAGCTCGGTCTCTACTCCCAGCACAGTGCCGAGCAGCTCGACTTGACAAAGTCGGCTCTCGACTTCGTTCGTGACAAGTACAGCGAGAAGTCTCAGGACTACCAGTACTGGCGTCAGCAGCTCGGCAAGTACGGTCTCAGTGGTGATTCCCAGACTGCTCTGATGGGTACTCTGTCTGAGGGTCAGAAGAGCCGTATCGTCTTCGCTCTGCTTGCTATCGACAGCCCCAACATGTTGCTTCTTGACGAGCCTACCAACGGTCTGGATATCCCTACCATCGACAGTTTGGCGGACGCCATCAACGCTTTCAGTGGAGGTGTTATTGTCGTGTCCCACGACTTCCGGTAAGCACTCTGTATGAACTCGATGACAATGACAAATGACTAACAATACATAGATTGCTCGACAAGATTGCCAAGCAGATTCTTGTTTGCGAGAACCAGACTATCCGCACATGGGATGGCTCTATCTCCGAATACAAGAACTACCTCCGAAAGAAGATGATCAGCGCCGGTGCTGTCTAGAGCAACAAAAAAAGTGTTTACGACGATGTTTGATTTTTTGGCACCACGAATGCATGAAAGGAAATTGACTATAGAGGATATTTGATCCACAAAAAGTTGATGAGTGCCATTGGCATCATGTGGGTATTTTCATGGGATATGAGCGGCGGGTGGCTAGACCATCAGGATATGGATACTTGATACCTACTTCACGATGGGAAATGAAATGGCCACGACGACGCTACAGGACGCATGGGCATGGCCTCAGTAGAGAGGTCCGGAAGCGTTCATGAAGATGTGGAAATGTTCACGATAGATTTCTTTTTTCTTTGGGTCAGGCTGTTAAAGCCTTTATTAGCACGAATAAATGGGATTCCCATTAAAACAGTCGAGACTGATTGAAATGATGATTGCATGATGACCTGGGGTTAACATTGGCGATGTGTATAACCGACCTTTCTTAGCACGTATGAACTTGTAGCTGGGTTGAGTGATGATGCTGAGATGAATCTGGCAGGCAAGGCTGTGAAGTAAGGCTAGGGACATGTTGATCCGATAGAGGCTCAACCATCGACATCAGAACATAATGCGACCATAACATGCTCTATATGATAGTTGGGCTACTGAGAGGGTACCACAAGGTGACCAGGTCAGTATTCTGATCACATTGATGTTTTGGTTTGGCAACATTCCATACGACCTAAATGAAGTCAGCTACAGAACACAGTACCTGAGAAATAAAATCCAGCCTTACGTTGCCTGCTGGAGTAAAATATAAAGAAAGAATGTGTATACAGACATATATAATTCTACAACGCTTCTGAGTATCCATACTTATTTATATTGATGTATTTGTTGTCTAGAGAATGCGAGGAAAGTGTTATCTCTACCCTAGACAAAACGACCGACATCTCAACTGGACATCTGAACCGATCCTCGGGAACTATCCCCGCTGCCGGTGACTGGAGAGATGGGATGGGCTGATGGGGGAACCCAAAACCGGGTTAACGTTGATAGGATTAGTTTTGAGTCAGACCCACATGGAACGGGGACCAACGGGACAAGACAGGGGCAGACCGAAGTTGACGTGAAAAAAGGTAGACGAGACTGACACGCACCAAATCGAGGCGAGGCGAGTCGAGTCGAGATCGGATCGTGTGCGTGTGTGTCTTTGCGTGTGCCTTGATTTGCATTTGTATCTGCGTTTGCACCTACCATGGTTACTATGAGAGTTTAAAAATGACATCCCACTAGCAACGATTATGTTACACCATGACTTATGTATTGATTACACTTGAGCTTGAAACCTGTAAACATTCAGCTGACATTGAACCTATCGCCAATTCCTTTTTAGGGAATCGTGCCTTGAAACAGTTGGTGTGATACACGAATGTAAAAACTTGGCCCGTATTGCTTCACTGTTGATCGGAGCTTGTTGTGCCTGTGATTCCCATCACAGTGGTCATAATTTGGCCCGCCCGAGCCCCTGGATACCCGTGCGTGCAGCTTCGTAAATGACTATCACGGCGTCTGCATTACCTCTTGTCTCTTTTTTGTTGTCTCTTCTTGCTCACTTCTGGATGGATGGGCTGGCTTGCATCGATTCTCCACCATCGCCCACACCAATACGGTCATCATTGCTCATCATGGGAGATTGTGACCTTAATTATGGTTTAGACGATGTAATCATAAAAATCTAATATATCCTAACTTCTTAGGTAAATCACTTGAAATCTTATGCTCGCATTGTACCTGAGAGGCAGGTACCCTACTACCTACCGTTAGCTGGTCAGGGCTGTCAGTCACTCCATCACCACCACCTCAGCCTGGTTTAACCTCCAGCTCCCGTCTAGAACAAACTCCACTCCACTTTGTTGTTCCCCGGCTCATCCTTCGACTTTCTCACCAATTCGCATTCCCATTGACCATATTATCCGCTCCCCCGCTGCTTTACTGTAACTTTGTACATCTATTCGCCCTTGTTGTCTTCTCTCACTCTCGTTCCTTCCACTTTTAACAACACTCTGTACCTGTCGTACCTACCCTGTCTACAATCTACCTACTTCCCCATATCGACTGCCGCTTGCATCGCCGTATATCCCAGTTGAGCGCCACGCTACGTCCAACACCTCCACACCAAAACACTTTGCCCCCCAGTAGTCAGGGCATCCTCCTTCGAGTTGCCTTGGAGTTGGGCTCAACCTAGAACCAACATTGTCGCGATCCATCTCCAACGGTTATCGTTTCCATTCCCTTCGCCAGTCGCAGTCTGCTGCATCACCGGTCGCGACTTGCGAATCGCATCGCATCGCATCCAGTCCAGATTATACAAAGCCTCGCGTGCGCATCGCGAATCTCTGACTGATCGACTGCGCATCTTCGTCACGGAGACATAACCCTCGTACATCGAAATCCCACCCCCTCAATCGTCGCAACGCTGCCTTGTCGAGCACATGGGTTCTCAAACCTGATTACCATCGGCCTCCCGACTTATAAAACATTCCCTGCTCTCTCGGGTGTTTAGCTTTGTTCTGTTGTGCCAACCCAGGCGCTAGATCACCAATCAGTATGGACCAGAACGGTTATAACTCCTCGGTGCTGCAGCGACCACCGCATAGAGGAAACGACGGAGGCGATGATGAACGAGACTCTCGTCCGCATCACCACCATCGTCACCACCATCACCATCATCACCACCGTCGCGAAGGCGATTTACCAGCAGGACCTGTAGCTGGAGAAGCGGCGACAGCCTCATCGAATGCAGGCGCGCATCAGCACTCCACATTTAGCCTGCGCTCACCCAAATCTGAATATCGCCCGCCTCCCTTCTCTTCTCCTAACGGTCATAATCATAGCCATCACAACACCAGCACTTCAAGTGCCAACCATTCCCTTCAATCCCCGCCTCGTCCAGCTCTGCCCAATCCCTACATGTCATCATCTACGGGCGCACCCGGCGGTCCCGTCGCTCCTTCTCTGCCACCTCCCGTAGGCCTTAACTCGTCTTCGTCACCTGGATCAACGGCTGCTGGGCTTCATCAACATCATCACCAATCTGGAGCATCAGCTCATCAACACCAAGCTGCTGGTCCTCCGCCCGTATCGCCGCTGCACCCCCCTGTTGCATACTATCCTCCCTCGTCGAATACGGACATTTACATATCTCGTGACCCTAAACCTACATCGCGAGGTTTTTATGACCCTACAACTGATACAACAAAGGAACGTCGAATTTCTGACGCGGCGACGCCTGGAGCCTCCTGGCACAACGCCAACGCCAACGCCAACGCCAACGCGCCCCCGGCTGGCACTCCGAAGGTAAGGGGGGCAAATCCACTTCTTTTTTGTCTTTGACTCTCGTTTCGCCCAGACTCGATTTGATTAGATTGATTGCACCTGCCGGCCTTTGATTTTCCTTTTTACCATCAACCTTCAATTCTTTCTTGATCATCGCGATCTTCACCCATCACACGCAGGCCATCAATGCCTGTTTCATTTCTTCACTCTTGCCGAGCTTAATTTCTCTTCAACCTGTAACCATCACATCATCTTTTTAATTTCATCATCACACTCCTTAACTCCGTCGTACAACCTGCTCCTCAAACCCCGAAGTCAAAACCGACATAATCACAAAAGCTTGCTGACGTGGAGCTAACCTCTCTTTTTTCCACAACAGACCCGCGATCCGTACAGCTATTCGCAATCCACCGACCAACACACTCCGTATTACAACGGCTCTTATACATCTCCTCGAGGCGCATCATACAATCGCCCGCGTAGCCCTTTATCACACTCGCATCAGAACCCCCCAGCTGGATCGCTCAGCCCTCCGGGGCAACAACCTCTGTTGGCTTCTCCAAGCGTGAGACATGGTGCTACGGCC
Source organism: Fusarium aywerte (assembly GCA_013186375.1). NCBI lineage: Eukaryota > Fungi > Ascomycota > Sordariomycetes > Hypocreales > Nectriaceae > Fusarium > Fusarium aywerte. Next base: position 5,386 of record JABCQV010000386.1, on the reverse strand, counting down.
AAGATGAATTCAACTACTAATGGCAGTTCTGCCATGCCGCCCTTCAAGTCGGATCTCGCGGCTCCATCACCCCCTAAGCCCGCACCCTCATCAACAGTAAGTACCACGGAATACACAAATGCCATTTTTGTACTAACTTCAAGAAAGACCTCGAGGGCGAATCCTATGTCCTTTGATAGCATCCTCTCCAGCTCCGAGCCCGCCTCAAAGCCTAAGGAACCTTCTCCTATGGTTTCTCGAGAACCAGAGATCAAGCAGGAGCGAGAGCCTAGACGTGATCGCGAACCAAGACGCGACTCACGGGAACCAAAGCAGACAAAACGTTCGTTAGAGCCCGAACCGGATCACGATACCGAAGTCGAGAAGGACGTCGAAACCGAACCTGAACCTATCCCTAGCAGGGAAAAGGAGAAGGAACCTGCTGCCAAGAAGCGGGGAAGCCGAAAGTCAACCAAAGGTCGCGCTTCTGACATTCGGGATGCTGCAACACCCAAGAACGGTCGTAGATTATCAGTCAAGAAGGAATCGCCGACACCTCGTCTGCCGGCTAAGCGACAGGCGAATGGCCAACCTAAGCCAAAGACTTGGTCAGCAGAAATGGAGAAGAAAATCCAGAATGCTGAGACACAGATTGAAAACCGGGTTGCGAACTTGGATGCCGACGAATTCGACGAACAACAATACAAGGAGCGGGCCCAGAAGAGACGACGCGTGATGGATGAGCTTGATGTTGAGCACGGTCTTTCTCGACGCGAGGCATTTGCGACTGCCGTTAGTAAAAAGTTGATGCTTCACGCTGAGCTTGGCAAGCGACGATACGATGATGTTTTCTACGATGAAGCGCTCCACGAAGTACGCGAACAAGAGGTCTATGCCGAAAAGGAACGCAAGAAGGACATGCAGCGCAAGCGACGTCGTGAGAAGTCTATGGCAGTTACCATGGAGCAGAAGGAAGCAGCTCTTGCTCGTGCCGAAGCTGCTGAAGATGAGACAGAGCGTCAAAAGCATCTTCGAGATGCCGAACGTGCTAGCAAGAAGGCACAGCAAACGAAGCTCATCCTGCAGAAGGGCATCAAGGGGCCCGCCCGGAATCTGGAGATTAACTTGGAGGGTGGAACTATGTCTTCATTCCAAGCTTCTGATGTAGAATCTGGGGAAGCAGGTACACCATCTGGCAAGCGCAAGGGCAAAGGGCGCAGTGGACCTCGGCTTAAGAAATCCAAGGAGCAGAAGCAGGCTGAGAAGGATTCCGCCGAAGCTGCACAGGCCGCCCTGGATGCCGGAGAGGAGCTGCCGACCAAAGAAGAGAACCGGGTTCGCATCAAGATCAAGAAGTCCAAGAAGGACGTCGCCGCCGATGCTGAGAAAGACAAGGATGAAGCCGACAAGACCGAAGAAGAGCCTGTCGAGAAGAAGACCAAGAAAGGCAAGGACAAAGACAAGGACAAGGAGAAGGTCGACGATATCCCCGATAACGAGAAAAGATTCATGTCCAAGGGTTACAACCAAATTTATGACCAAATTTGGCGAGACATGGCTCGTAAAGATGTCAACAAGACCTTCAAGCTTGCTGTGGATTCTTATGCCACCAAAGCGTCGAATCTCAAAAAGACCGCCATTTTGGCATCAAAAGAAGCCAAGCGATGGCAACTGCGAACAAACAAAGGCACCAAGGATCTTCAGGCTCGCGCAAAACGTGTTATGCGTGACATGATGAGCTTTTGGAAGCGCAACGAGCGAGAAGAGCGTGATCTGCGCAAGGCTGCTGAGAAGCAGGAGATTGAGAACGCTCGCAAAGAAGAAGCCGACCGTGAAGCCGCTCGTCAAAAGAGAAAGCTTAACTTCCTTATCTCTCAGACTGAGCTCTACTCCCACTTTATCGGCAAGAAGATCAAGACTGATGAGGTGGAACGAAGTACGGATAATCCCGATGTGGCCAAGGATGCCCACCAAATCGATCAACAGATGCTTGACATTGACGAGCCTACTGGCCCTGTTTCCGGCAAGGTCACTAACTTTGAGAATCTTGATTTCGAGGAAGGCAGCGACGAGGCTCTTCGTGCTGCTGCCATGGCCAACGCTCAGAACGCTATTGCCGAAGCTCAAAAGAAGGCCCGCGACTTCAACAACCAAGGCTTAGACATGGACGAGGAGGGCGAGATGAATTTCCAGAACCCTACAGGTCTTGGCGATGTTGAGATCGAGCAGCCCAAGCTCATCAATGCCCAGCTCAAGGAGTACCAGCTCAAGGGACTCAACTGGCTTGTCAACTTGTACGAGCAGGGTATCAATGGTATCTTGGCAGACGAGATGGGTCTCGGAAAGACTGTCCAGTCCATTTCCGTTATGGCTTACCTTGCAGAGAAGCACGATATTTGGGGTCCCTTCCTCGTTGTTGCTCCTGCTTCGACACTTCACAACTGGCAGCAGGAAATCGCCAAGTTTGTTCCCGAGTTCAAGATTCTTCCATACTGGGGAGGTGCAAATGATCGAAAGGTTCTTCGAAAGTTCTGGGATCGCAAGCACACGACATACCGAAAGGATGCGCCTTTCCACGTGTGTGTCACCTCGTACCAGTTGGTTGTCTCTGATGTGGCATACTTTCAAAAGATGAGATGGCAGTATATGATTCTTGATGAAGCTCAGGCTATCAAGAGTTCACAAAGTTCACGATGGAAGGCATTGCTCAACTTCCACTGCCGAAACAGATTGCTTCTTACCGGGACACCCATCCAGAACAACATGCAGGAACTTTGGGCTTTGCTTCATTTCATCATGCCGTCGCTCTTTGATTCACACGACGAGTTCAGCGAATGGTTCTCCAAGGATATTGAGTCGCACGCACAAAGTAATACCAAGCTCAACGAAGATCAGCTCAAGCGTCTACACATGATTCTCAAGCCTTTCATGCTTCGGCGTGTCAAGAAGCATGTGCAGAAGGAACTCGGTGACAAGATCGAGCTTGACATCTTCTGTAATCTCACTTATAGACAGCGTGCCTACTACAGCAATCTGCGAAACCAGATCAATATTATGGACCTCGTCGAGAAGGCTACAATGGGAGACGATCAAGATTCTGGTACGCTCATGAACTTGGTTATGCAGTTCCGAAAGGTCTGTAACCATCCTGATCTATTTGAACGCGCCGAGGTCAACTCTCCCTTCGCTTGCGCCTACTTTGCTGAGACTGCATCCTTTGTTCGCGAGGGTAATGAAGTTGCTGTCGGTTATTCAAGCCGAAACATGATCGAATACGAGCTTCCTCGTCTTGTTTGGAGAAACGGAGGTCGAATCCATAAGGCTGGTCCAGATAGTCAGGTCGCAGGCTGGAAGAACCGGACACTGAACCATCTGATGAACATCTGGAGTCCAGACAATATCCGAGACAGCAGTGACGGATCAAATGCATTCTCATGGCTCAGGTTCGCCGACACGTCCCCTAATGAAGCCTATCAGGCCAGCCACCAGAGTCTGATTGTCCGGGCTGCTAAGGAGCTTCAGAGACGCGATAGACTTGGGTATATGAATGTGGCTTATAGTGACACTGAGGACGCACACTTTACTCCCGCTCATGCTCTCTTCCAGATTCGCGCCCGGCAGAACCGAAAGCCTCTGGCGGAAATTACTAGCGAAGGTATCTTAAGCCGGCTGATGAACGTTGCTCAAGGAGACTACAACGAGTCTGGCCTCGGTCGTTTGGAGCCTGCTGGCAGGCCTCGGGCATCTGCTCCTCCTATCCAGGTGTCTTGCCGCAGCTGGGGAACCGAGTTTGAACGCAGTGAAGTGTTGTTTAATGCACCAATCCGCAAGATTCTCTACGGTCCCACAGTCTTCGAGGAGAAGGCCTTGGTGGAGAAGAAGCTGCCCCTGGAGATGTGGCCCACTCGAGAGATGCTCCCCAAGCCTGATCACGAGAAGAAGGGCTTCACCAACATCAGTGTTCCTTCTATGCAGCGCTTTGTCACTGACAGCGGTAAGCTGGCCAAGCTTGATGAACTGCTGTTCAAGCTCAAGAGCGAGGGTCACCGTGTACTGCTCTACTTCCAGATGACTCGCATGATTGACATGATGGAGGAGTACTTGACATACCGCAACTACAAGTACTGCCGATTGGATGGTTCGACCAAGCTTGAAGATCGACGAGACACGGTGCACGACTTCCAGACTCGTCCTGAAATCTTCATCTTCCTTCTATCCACTCGTGCTGGTGGTCTTGGAATCAACCTCACGTCTGCTGACACTGTCATCTTCTACGATTCTGATTGGAACCCGACCATTGATTCACAGGCCATGGATCGAGCTCATCGTCTGGGTCAGACCAAGCAAGTCACAGTATATCGTCTTATCACCCGTGGCACAATCGAGGAGCGTATCCGAAAGCGTGCCATGCAGAAGGAAGAAGTCCAGCGTGTTGTCATTCAAGGTGGTGGTGCAAGCGTGGACTTCTCTGGTCGTCGTGCTCCCGAGAACCGCAATCGTGATATCGCTATGTGGTTGGCCGATGATGAGCAGGCTGAGATGATTGAACGCCGCGAGAAGGAGCTTCTTGAATCGGGCGAGTTGGAGAAACAGCAAAAGAAGAAGAGTGGCAAGCGTCGCAAGGCCGAGAACACGGCCAGCTTGGATGAGATGTACCATGAAGGTGAGCAATGTAACCCCGCATTTCCTTTTCTTTAAACTAACAGTAACCAGGCGAGGGTAACTTTGATGATGGTTCAAAGGGCGTCTCCGGTACGGCTACACCAGCTGCGGCAGCCACCCCTGCCGACAGTGATAGCAAAGGCAAGAAAGCCCGCAAGGGAGCAAAGCGAGCTAAGACAGCAAAGCAAAGGCTTGCAATCGCTGACGGTATGATGGAATGATGGAATAGAGAGTAAGCGGTGTCTTAATAGATGGGTGGAACTTGGAGCCTCAAAGGCTCAAGGGTGACTAAGGGAGTTATTTGCGTTTGCTACTTCAGGATTTTATTTGTCAAGTCATGGCGATGGACCGTCAATAGGCGGAGTTGGAAGTGAAAATGCCTATAAAGATAACAAGGCAAAACATTGCTGCGGAACGGGACGTGTACACTACTATAGACGGAGGTCAACAAAGTGTCCCTAGAGCCAGTCCACAACGTGAGGCAGTGAGTGAGAGTGAATGACAGTTCCCGACTTCGCCCTGGGAAGCCTGGCTCGTGGCGCACATGTCTGGTGATATCTCCCGAACTTCCAAGCAACACATCCGGTATGGTGTAGTGGCTAACATTTCGCGCTCTCATAACTTGAGAGATCAGTTCCGCGGAGCCCAGGGTTCGATTCCCTGTACCGGAGTTTCTCTTTTGCTTTCTGGCACAATACTTCTCCAAGAATCGTATGTGTTTTAATTCTTACACCTAGGAAGGGAG